>CM053034.1:187748461-187778791 GCA_028564925.1 Lithobates sylvaticus
ACTCGGAATAGGAGGTTGCCGTATCAAATAAATCAGCACAGATATAATTGGAAGATAAAGCTAAACTGATGGAGGTCTAAATGACTTTGTATTTTTTGTTGAAAAAGGTCACTTGCTGATTTTTGTAAATGTCCGTATGGTCCTCTGATTTGCCCTTGGCTACGAAAAATGAACCGAGTTTACCTATACAGATCCCAGGCGAACCCGGTATTCAAGGTAAGACAATTGCTGTATAGAAATAACAGCCTTGGCAGCATTTCAAATCTACTCATGGAAACTGTGAGCCCAAAACCAGACTTATCTCAGAAGTCAATTATACTTACCAGTAGGCCTTAAGATAACCTTTTGCTTTTGAATAGATATCCTAATTCTATCCTATCAATAATGTAGGCTGTCATTCAGTACCATGCTTATCTCACTACTCAGCATTAGGGGAGGCAAAGAAGACCTTCCATTGGATCCATTAGCTTAGTGTTTCTCCATAAACATACACACAGGTCATGTTTTGAGTTTTGTATAAGCTTATTAATCACTTGTAAAGCTGTGAAATGAACCAGAGTGCAAGTCAGATCGCTTGAGCTAGTAGAGAACGGCGTGCAGATGAGCTCTGTTTGGGGTTTTTAGGTCGGAAAACAATGTAGTGCCCTGTTCTTATATTGAAAGACATATGAGAAGGTTTTGTGAAAGGAAATGTTTTCTCTTATGCCGCGTACACATGGTGTGACTTTCCGACGGGAAATGTTCGATGTGAGCTTGTGGTCGGAAAGTCCGACCGTGTGTACGCTCCATCGAACATCTGCTGTCGGAATTTCCGCCCACATTGATAGCGGGGGTTCTCAAATTTTCCGACAACAAAACTAATGCCGCGTACACGCTAATGGATATTGCGACAGCAATTTTTTTTCCGTAGGATGTTTTCTCAAACTTGTCTTGCATACACACGGTCACACAAATGTTGTCGGAAATTCCGAACGTGAGAACGCGGTGACGTACAAGACGTGCGACGAGCCGAGGGAAATGATCGGAATCAAGCAGTAGGGGCAGAACTGGCTATTGATAACCTTTTGCTTTTGAATAGATATCCTAATTCTGAGAACGCGGTGACGTACAAGACGTGCGACGAGCTGAGAAAAATGATCGGAATCAAGCAGTAGGGGCCGCACTGGCTATTGGACTTCCTTTTTCTCGGTTCGTCGTACGTCTTGTACGTCACCGCGTTCTCACGTTCGGAATTTCTGACAACATTTGTGTGACCTTGTGCATGCAAGACAAGTTTGAGCCAACATCCTTCAGAAAAAAAATCCACAGATTTGTTGTCGGAATGTCCGATCGCATGTACGCGGCATAACTGGCAAGAACCTTGTAGGTATTGTACAAGAGCTTTCTAAAGCCTCGTACACACGATTTTCCGACGGGAAATGTTCGAGGACAGGCTGTTGCGGAAACCGCGTGTACGCTCCATTGGACAATTGTTGTCGGATTTTCCGCTGACAAATGTTGGATGGCAGGTTTTAACATTTTTTTTTGTCTGTTTTCGGATTTTCCGAGCATGTGTACACAAGTTCATCGGACAAAAGTCCAAAGACAAACAAGCATGCTCGGAAGCAAGGACGAGCCAGAAGCGGTCGGTCTTGTAAACTAGCGTTCGGAATGGAGAATTAACATTCGTGACGTGGCAAATTATGAAATCTCCAAATGCAGCGCACAATTCTCTTCTTCTTTAATGGGATAATAATGAAGCTGCTTTGCTGGTGATACTGATGGAGTTATTGCAAACTAATTTTCAAAGCTTTTTTTTTTCTAGTGATATCAAGAATAATATTATTATGTTTTTTATTTGGGCAATTTACCACAACCCCATTATCCCGTAGTTTATAAGATCAAGAGATGTTGATGTCCCTTGTCAATTTTACATTGTATTTTTTTTAATGTAACTGCCGACTCCCAAACTGTCATTTGAAGTAAAACACATAGCCAAGTATTATTCTACACAATTTTTTTATTGTGCATTAAAAAAAGAAAACAAATAAAATTAGACATGCTATCTGCCAATAGAACCTAACCAAAAAGTGCATTCTATGCATCCAAAAATTTAGAAAATATACCAAATCAAATCATTATTCAACCAACAAAATAATGTCAAGGCAAAAACTCCAAGGCCAATAATAAATAACACGTTATCTCCTCCGATTCCACAACATGGCTGGTTGACGAACGGCCGCTCAGAAACCAACTGAAAAGCACGAAATGAAAAGCGTGAATCAACACTCGCCAAACTTCTACTAACACGAAATTAGCAGAAGGAGCCCAAAGGGTGGCGCTAAAGAGCTGAAAAAACACGTAGTACATCACAATGTTTGTGATTGTTGGCCCAAGACAAGTTTGGGCCAACGTCCTTTGGACAAAAGTCCACGGCTTAATGGTATAATTACAATTGGGTGATGTAATGTAGCAATGTCTGTGTATACTAAGATCCTATTTATGGACACCACTCCTGATCTGTAAAATAACTGGCCCACCACTTATATAATAGCGACAGATTAAAAAAAAATGATCACCCATTTGCAGATAAGTGAACTCTTGGTAATAAAGACCAACTCTGAGTTGGCATACAGAGAGATTACAGTACTGTGAGGCATTTTGTCCTGGGACGCTGTCATGTAACAGCTTCCCGAACAGGGCACGTCATTGCTAGAACGTTAGCGGGCACTGGCTTCCTGGCAACCAATGACTCATCCTCAACCCCATTCAGCTGCTTAGAAACTTCTTGGCCCACAGCTAAGACCCCTTTCACGCTGCACTCTTTTAATGAGCCTTTTCATTTTAGATGACGGTGTTCAGCATGGATCTTATATTCCTATCACACTTTATACTGGAAGGACCTGAAGTTTAAACGTTTCTGTAGCGACTTCTTTTTTTTTTTATTTTTTTTTTTTTTTTTCTCCACCTCAGCGAACATTAAAGAGACTTTCATTCAACTTAACGTTCATTTTCGTCTCTTCCTTTAAGTCACATCATTTGTGGTGTTTGTTTTTTTTTTTTTTTCGTTTATAAGTCGATTACAAATAATTTTCCCTCTCCCCCCCACCGCCCCCCCCCCCCCCCCCCACCTTGCATAGCTCCCTTTTTTTTTTTTTTTTTTATTTTTTTTTATTTTCCCTTTCCCTACCTCCTTTTTCCCAAATATCTACCCTTCTATACGGCAATGTTTATCGAGTAATTTCCTCCACATATCTCCACGTGTCTTTAAATTCCTTCCACGATGTCCATTTATCCCTCTCTTCTCCCCCCGTTTCTCTTTCCTCCCCATTCATCTCTATATTTTCTAGATTTTGTATTTTACTCATTTGGAATATTAAATCCCTAATGCTGGGGCTTTCTGCCTCCCTCCATTTTTTTGGAATGAGGTTTTTTGCAACGTTTAAAAAAATGGGTATCAATGAATTTTTATATTGTTTAACGGGAAGGTCCGTCCCGTGAAACAAGCATGTCCATGGATCGTCTGCTATTTCCGCCCCTATGACCTCCTTTATAAGCTGACGGACTTCCTTCCAATATTTCTTGATGGTGGGGCACTCCCACCAAATGTGGGCCGCGGTTCCTAGTTGTTTGCATCCACGCCAGCATTCTGATGACTGATCTATTACAAATCGGCTGGTTTTGTCTGGTGTCAAATACCATCTTGCGAGGCATTTGTAATTTGTCTCTAACATCCTATTATCTATCCCCGAGCTGTGTAATAATTTTAAAATTTTTTTTAGTTTCTGTGCACTACAACGTGTCCCTAATTCATTTTCCCATTTTTGGATGTAAGGCGGGTCCTCCAAGTCGTCACCCTCTGTTTGCATTTTATATATCCGCCCTATGTTCTTCCTTGAGTTTCCCTTTAGACAAAGTTTTTCTAATGGTCTATACTGCTCTTTGTCTCTTAATGGATGGGGGAGTTTTTCAGTAAAGTGACTAAGTTGGAGGAACCGCCAGACATCCAATTTCATTAAACCCGTGTCCTTATTTAGTGTTTGGTACGTTTTAATTTTACCTTGGTGTATTATGTCCTTCAATTGTGCGTTTTCTTTTTTTAACCAATTTCCCCCCACTTCCTTCTTCCCAGGTGCGAAAAAATCGTTTTGCTTCAAATATATTAATGGGGAGTTATATGTCCATTTTTTTTGTGCGTGAATCCGATCCCAAGTTTTTAGTGCTGTATATGTGATTTCGTGAGTCCCTGTCCCCATACGCCTAAACTGTGGAGGGTTCTGTAGCGACTTCTAATCAATATAAAACATAGAGGAAATATGTCGCCAGCACACCATGGATCTTTTTTATAAGTCAACATTTTTATTGGAGGGCATGCCTGATAAAGGGGTCCTGTGCGGCCCCAAGCTGATGTGAACTGCCCAATAAAAAATTGGACTTTTTAACAAAGATCCATGGTGTGCTGGTGACATGTATTCTCAGTGTCTAATATAGTGTACACATGTAAAATTGTGCAGCACTAAGCAATAAAATATGCATGTGAAAAACATCCAACTGAAGCTCTCATATACTGTATATGCGTGTAACAAAATCACTGGTAAATATTATCAAAACTCAAATAATTGTGCAACATAACCAAATTTAGGTGAACAAGTATTGCAATAAAGCCTATGTGTCCAATTAGTTGATTTATGGGTGTAAATCACAGAGTGTGCACGTTTGCTACTTTTTTTTTTTTTAATACCCTACATTATTTATTGCAGAAGTCAATTCAGCTTCAATGGAGCCCAGCACCACAGGATACCCAATAAGCAAAAAGACAAAACCATGGCTTATTGTCCTACTCTGTCTACTAGACACACTGAACTTATTTCATTTCGGAATTTCGTTTTTGTCCGAAAAATAAATTTATTTAGTTACTCCCGAAATTAGTTTTTATATATTTTGTTTCGTTAAAAAAATGCATTCGTCCGAAAAATCAGAAATAATTAAGGTCGAATCTGTCATTGAAGGCTTATGGTGTCTGTCGAATGTTCTAAGAAGATTCGACGGAGCAGCTAAACTCTACGACGCCACAATCGTACATTTCCGGTCAAATGTTCCGCCTACAAGCTATAGTAGAATTCTAATGTTGTATGACACTAGTAATAATTATATTTATTAATTATTATTACTAGTCACCAACATTAGAATTCTTCTATAGCCTATGGGCGGAGCATTTGACCATAAAAGTCCGCTCGCGGCGACTGCTTCGTCGAATCTTCACGTCAAATCTTTTCTCTCTATGTCGAATAATCTTGGACTAATAGAGTTAGGTTAGGCACATTAGACCTTTTTTGCTATTGTCTCTATAATGTTTTTTTTTCGTTTATAAGTCGATTACAAATAATTTTCCCTCTCCCCCCCACCCGCCCCCCCCCCCCCCCTTGCATAGCTCCCTTTTTTTTTTTTTTATTTTTTTTTATTTTCCCTTTCCCTACCTCCTTTTTCCCAAATATCTACCCTTCTATACGGCAATGTTTATCGAGTAATTTCCTCCACATATCTCCACGTGTCTTTAAATTCCTTCCACGATGTCCATTTATCCCTCTCTTCTCCCCCCGTTTCTCTTTCCTCCCCATTCATCTCTATATTTTCTAGATTTTGTATTTTACTCATTTGGAATATTAAATCCCTAATGCTGGGGCTTTCTGCCTCCCTCCATTTTTTTGGAATGAGGTTTTTTGCAACGTTTAAAAAAATGGGTATCAATGAATTTTTATATTGTTTAACGGGAAGGTCCGTCCCGTGAAACAAGCATGTCCATGGATCGTCTGCTATTTCCGCCCCTATGACCTCCTTTATAAGCTGACGGACTTCCTTCCAATATTTCTTGATGGTGGGGCACTCCCACCAAATGTGGGCCGCGGTTCCTAGTTGTTTGCATCCACGCCAGCATTCTGATGACTGATCTATTACAAATCGGCTGGTTTTGTCTGGTGTCAAATACCATCTTGCGAGGCATTTGTAATTTGTCTCTAACATCCTATTATCTATCCCCGAGCTGTGTAATAATTTTAAAATTTTTTTTAGTTTCTGTGCACTACAACGTGTCCCTAATTCATTTTCCCATTTTTGGATGTAAGGCGGGTCCTCCAAGTCGTCACCCTCTGTTTGCATTTTATATATCCGCCCTATGTTCTTCCTTGAGTTTCCCTTTAGACAAAGTTTTTCTAATGGTCTATACTGCTCTTTGTCTCTTAATGGATGGGGGAGTTTTTCAGTAAAGTGACTAAGTTGGAGGAACCGCCAGACATCCAATTTCATTAAACCCGTGTCCTTATTTAGTGTTTGGTACGTTTTAATTTTACCTTGGTGTATTATGTCCTTCAATTGTGCGTTTTCTTTTTTTAACCAATTTCCCCCCACTTCCTTCTTCCCAGGTGCGAAAAAATCGTTTTGCTTCAAATATATTAATGGGGAGTTATATGTCCATTTTTTTTGTGCGTGAATCCGATCCCAAGTTTTTAGTGCTGTATATGTGATTTCGTGAGTCCCTGTCCCCATACGCCTAAACTGTGGAGGGTTCTGTAGCGACTTCTAATCAATATAAAACATAGAGGAAATATGTCGCCAGCACACCATGGATCTTTTTTATAAGTCAACATTTTTATTGGAGGGCATGCCTGATAAAGGGGTCCTGTGCGGCCCCAAGCTGATGTGAACTGCCCAATAAAAAATTGGACTTTTTAACAAAGATCCATGGTGTGCTGGTGACATGTATTCTCAGTGTCTAATATAGTGTACACATGTAAAATTGTGCAGCACTAAGCAATAAAATATGCATGTGAAAAACATCCAACTGAAGCTCTCATATACTGTATATGCGTGTAACAAAATCACTGGTAAATATTATCAAAACTCAAATAATTGTGCAACATAACCAAATTTAGGTGAACAAGTATTGCAATAAAGCCTATGTGTCCAATTAGTTGATTTATGGGTGTAAATCACAGAGTGTGCACGTTTGCTACTTTTTTTTTTTTTTTTAATACCCTACATTATTTATTGCAGAAGTCAATTCAGCTTCAATGGAGCCCAGCACCACAGGATACCCAATAAGCAAAAAGACAAAACCATGGCTTATTGTCCTACTCTGTCTACTAGACACACTGAACTTATTTCATTTCGGAATTTCGTTTTTGTCCGAAAAATAAATTTATTTAGTTACTCCCGAAATTAGTTTTTATATATTTTGTTTCGTTAAAAAAAATGCATTCGTCCGAAAAATCAGAAATAATTAAGGTCGAATCTGTCATTGAAGGCTTATGGTGTCTGTCGAATGTTCTAAGAAGATTCGACGGAGCAGCTAAACTCTACGACGCCACAATCGTACATTTCCGGTCAATGTTCCGCCTACAAGCTATAGTAGAATTCTAATGTTGTATGACACTAGTAATAATTATATTTATTAATTATTATTACTAGTCACCAACATTAGAATTCTTCTATAGCCTATGGGCGGAGCATTTGACCATAAAAGTCCGCTCGCGGCGACTGCTTCGTCGAATCTTCACGTCAAATCTTTTCTCTCTATGTCGAATAATCTTGGACTAATAGAGTTAGGTTAGGCACATTAGACCTTTTTTGCTATTGTCTCTATAATGTTGAATCTTTTCTCTCTATGTAGGATAATCTTGGACTAATAAAGCTAAGGTTAGGCACATTCAACCACAGGTTCGATGGACACAGATCGCTATTGTCAGCATCATGTCGAATCTCCTATCTATATATCGAACTGTTGTCGCAATGAAAATGAAAATAAAGCATTTGTTTATGTCGGATCTTTCGGTTTTTGGATTCTGCACGTTCGTTATCGTTTGTTAAAACCATAATGAAAATACCCGAAATTCGGACGAAAATGCACATGTCTACTGTCTACATAATAGCGAAGATTTGTTGACAACATAATGCAAAATGTATATTTCTTATGGATCCCCATGATATAGGGTGGTAAAGAACAAACATAATTGGTCAATGATGATCATTTGTTTGGAAACGATTGGACTATTAAAAAATGATTTACAAACCTAATAAACACAACAGTCTTCAGCATGCATCATATTTGGTAACAATATGTGAAAGTGGAGCTGGACAGCCTTTCACACAAATTGTGGAGCGAAATGTACAGTCTTAATATTTCTAAAGCCCCGTACACACGGGCCGAATGACAGGAGACATCGGCCGGCTCAATAAAAACTGTCTGACATTCAGCCTGTATGTATGTCAGCCGGTCCCAGGCGTTTGGCCAGCTTCTGTTGGTCGTGCATGCTGGAAAACAAGCAGCCGTCTGTCTCCCAATCAGCGCTTTCTGCCAATGGCAGAGAGCGCTGATCGGAGTGTTCTGGTGGGGGGCCGTCCCCCTGTCAGGACACAACAGCTCAGTAGGGGAGATCACTGCACTAATGTCAGATCATTAGTACAGCGGCTCCGACCGGAGCTTGTCGACGTGTTCACACGAGCTGAATTTCCGACAGAAAAAGTCAGACGGGAGCTTTTCATCGTATATTCCGATCGTGTGTGTGCCCCATCGGACTTTTTACGTCGAAAATTCTGACGGACCTAGAAAGAGAACAGTTTCTAAATTTTTCCGACAGAACCAATTCCTATCGGGAAAACCGCTCGTCTGTATGCTGTTCCGATGTACCAAAAACGACGCATGCTCTGAAGCAAGTACGAGACGGAAGCTATTGGCTACTGGCTATTGAAATTCCTTTTTCTAGTCCCGTTGTACGTGTTGTACGTCACCGCATCTTTGATGGTCGGACTTTGGTGTGACCGTGTGTATGCAAGACAGCTTAAGCGGAATTCCGTCGGAATTCCAATGGAAAAAACGCTCATGTGTATACGGCATTAGTGTGTACCAGGCTTTAGTTACACCTTTGGTGCTAATGTGGAAACATTGTACTTAAAGGGTTTGTTAACCCATACATAAAAAACACTGGCAGCCCCTTTATATTAGGCAGACATATTACACTGTATATGTCTTTTATGAAAACGAGGTATTTAAATACCGATTTAGAGTAATCTTCAGGGCGGTCATGTGACTCGCGGCCACTGTATACCTCCGATACATGGCTTCTGCCAGAGGGGCCGAGATCTCCCTCTGACGTCAGCTGGGGAGATCACATGGCCGCTCAGCCCCTCCTGCAGTATCCCTGGAAACCGTCCGAGAGTCACGTGACCGGCCTGAAGGTCACTCTTAAAAGATATTTACACGCCTTGTTTTTATAAAAGACCAATACAGTGTGGTATGGCAATTTATAATAGAGGGGCTGGCAAGGACCATTTAGAATGTTTTATTTGTACAAATAACAACTGGGATTGGGGTGGGGGCAGATACAGAGACACAGACACAGAGCTGACAGGCAGGGAGGAGGGGGTGAGGGGGAGAGGGAAGAGCTGAGAGCAGTGCTGCATATGACGAAGCGGCATATGCTGACCACGATGGTCAGGGCTCAGCAGCCCTGATTTTCGTTGTCAGTGCAGAGAGGGGACACAGGAAGTGGAGGGATCAGGAAGGTTTTTTACAGTTTAGAGGGGGCACAAGCACTGTGCTGTTTAATCTGCTTTAAGAGACCAGGATCTTTATTTTATTTTTTTTAAAAACACTTTAACGATGAGGCTTTCAGTTTCAAAGAGAAACCATATAATCGGAATAACTATGAAAAGTATTTTTAAAACATTATTGTAATAAATTATTGTTTTGTTATTGGTTTTATACGGTCTTCTTATTTCTTTAAATGCTGTTATTGTCTTGATTTGCAGCAACTTATCTAAAGTGTTTCAGTAACACAATATGTGTTTAAAGTAACTGTAGTGTGTATGGGTGTTTTGGCATAACAATATGTTACACGTGCTTGCTCCATGTAACCAGAGGAAGTATGTTGATAAATGGCTGTCTTTGTTTCTGTGCATCTTTCTTTTGTTACAGTGTCCGCCTTATACATATATGAGGTTACAAGGCTCCAGTTCTGGATTTCCCTTTACGGGAAATTGGAAATACAGCTCGCTTCCCATTCACCTTAAAGTGAAACTATGTGCAAAATTAAAAAAAATGAATTATATCTTACAGTCTATTACTAGCGTTAATGGAGCAGTTTTTTTTTTGTTTTGTTTTGTTTTTTGATAGGTTTGTTTTAGATTGACATTTAGTTTTAAATGGATTTTAAAGCGTTTTTTATTGCTAATGAAATTCAAAAAAAGAGTATACAATCATGATCGATTGTTCAAAAATATAAATTTCCTACTGTAAAATTGAATGCCTCCATTTGTGGCTGTTTCCATCATGAATGAAGCCCAATCGGGATCGCTTCCTGGAATAGCTTTGGAGAGGTGCATGCTGGGTGATCTCGGGCATATGCGTGATTCACCGGTGGCCATACAGTACTACCCACAGACTCCTGGGAAATTATTTGTCATCATTTCCCATGAGCATAGGCAAGGGAGGAAGTCACGAGGAGCTCTGTGGACTAGGAAGTGGCAGATTACGAGGACTACATAGCAACAGGGCTTATCTGGTAAGTATAAAAAAAAATTGTTTATAGGTTAAAAGGAGACTTTTAATGTAAAAAAAAATTTTTGGGTGGAACTCCGCTTTAAGTAAGTGAAAAATTAAAGTCTAACTACAGCTAACACTTTGTAAGCAGTTACAGCAACATCTTTTGGACAAAAGAATTGAACCATATGAATAAAAGCTGACAATTGTAAGCAACCCCAGCAGTGTATGGTTTGTCTCAACCTCTGTAACTGTCACTTTTTCTGGATAGTATAGCTTGCATATAAATATGGAGAACATAGGCATGCACAGGCACATCCTAATCACTATGTGCGGTTTTGGAGGCATGGCCTCCTTCCTCAGGTCATCTTGACCTGAGGAAGGAGGCCATGCCTCTGAAACACGTTGTCCTTAAGGCTGAATTACACTAGGGCGGCTTTGCGCTCTCTTCTTTTGTGTTTTGTCTAGTGTATTTTTAGTGACCACATATTTAGTGTTATTATTACTGTGTGTACACCTCCTTGCCTCCTATGTTGCAATGTAATAACTGTATATTACAAGTAGCAGGGCTCAACACATTTGTAAGGCAGATGAACTGATAGTGACAGTGAATAAATGCATCCACATCACACAGTTCCAATCACTAGCTACAGCAATATTTGGAGGAACTGGGTTTGCAGTGAAGGGCTGGAAGCCTGACACCAGGGGAGTAATTATTTATGTGATATTTACATGAGTCTTGTGCTTCCATATTTTTGGTTTTCAAATTAAATAGTAAAAAGAAAGGAAAGTCCAAAAAAAAAAGCCATTCTGGCATCTCCTTATTTGGTTTAATCCATTGCAAATAATGCATTACACTAAAGTTGGATACACACTATACAATTTTGTTTAGATTGTTTCCTTTAGATTTACCAAAACCATATAATATGAGGGCAAGTTTTGATTGGTATGCAATCAGGCAGTCCCTTGCACTACATGGTTTTGGTAAATCTAAAGGAAATCAAACAACAAAAGTTGTATAGTGTGTATCTTTTAATTAAAAATGGTTTAAATGTTAATTGAAAATTGAAAATTCTTTAAAGTAGAATTTACTGGATTATTTACATGTTTTTAAACTAAAGTGAATATGGTTGTTATTGATGGTAATGTTACTATTATAATAGTACTAACTATATTTAAAAATGTGGGCATAGGCATCTCCCATGCTAGCAGTGGTGGCAGGAATTTAATAGTGCAACATTGTTTCAGTCTGGGATTTTAGAAAACTCTCCCCAAGGGAGAAGAAAAAAAGCCAACGCAGGAGAACATGATCATGTAGCATCGTCCAACCAAGGCAGATCAATAGATAAATATGCAGAGGAGTACTTCAATTATGTATACTATACATATATATATGTAACAACAGTAAGCAACAGTATACAATATGTCTTCAGTCCTACCATATTATTCACTATTCTCTATTCAAGTTAAGTCAATCAAAAGTAATGCAAATTATATTAGATTGCTACATAAGTAATGGGATTGATTTACTAAAACTAGAGAGTGCAAAATCTTATGTAACTGTTTAATCAAGCTTTGACAAAAAAAAACCTGGAAGCTGATTTTCTATGCAGAGATGCACTAGATTTTGCACTCAGCAGTTTTAGTAAATCAACCTCACTGTTTTGATGCATCTCTATTGTTATGATTTGGCACTTATCACATTGTATTTGAACATTTGCTATGTACGTTAAGCTCATTTTTTTTATTCTCTGTGTATTTGCTTAATGGTAAGCTCTTGAAGCCTGTAAAATAATTGTGTTTTTTCCCCCTATGGGAGACATTTCCCCCAAATTCGAATAATAAGATGGGAAAAAAGGAGGTTTATTCCTAAAGTTTTTTTTAGTAGGAAATCCCTGTTATTTTTTGCTGTCTGTGTCCCAATGAAGAAATTTCCCTTTACTTCCCATCCTGGAGGCATAACAGGAATTGAGAGAAAATTTCTACAAATATAGGGACATGCCCCTTTTAAACATTTGTCACTAAGACAGGTTTCCTCACTGTAAGTTTACCCTTGTGACCTGTTCTGATGATAACTTACCGTAACTTACCATAACGTAATTGGTAGCAGAGCCTGATATGATTAGGAAGGCCTCTCTTACACCTCTGACTCTGGGCCCCTAATAGTGTAAACAGGAGGTGCAGGATTGCAGAGTGGCATGCGTGTCTGTAGGTCTTGCTAGCAGCAGAGCAGGTGTCCACACCAGGCAGTGATAGTTGTTACTGATCTCCAGTGAAGCAGGCAAGCTGCATGGCAGATGGTGGACAGCAGACTGAAGCAGACTGGTTCTGGCAAAAGCAGGCAGGTGAAGCACATACTGGCAGCAGACAGTAGACAAGTAGGCACAGCTGAATAGTAGGCAGGTACCAGTGGCAGCAGAAGAAATAACAGTCAGGCAGGCTGGGTCATCCACTGGCAGGACAGAACAGGTACAGAAGTACAGGCAAGTGAGTTGTCAAGGTACGAGACGGGTCAGGAGCCAATCAGTAGAGTAGTAGCAAATGGAGCAGGCAGAAGCGGTGGTCAGAAGACAAGCCGAGGTCAGTACAGGCAGAGTTCAGGGAGTAGTCAGGACTAGACAGGTCAGCAACTGAAGCCAGGTCACACGGAAGGCTAAAGACAAAGCAGCACTGGACCTAAGCACTAGTTCAGTTTAAATAGTCCATTTGGCGCCACCATCTGTCACCAGTGCACTTGGGCGCGCCTATGCGCACAGGTACGTACATGGGTATGCGTACCCTTGTTAGCAGGTGCCTAATCCCTGCATCCACGAGAAGGAATATGAATTAGCCTGTGAAGATGCACAGAAATTCATCCAGAGGGGCCATCTTGTCTACTGACATGTCCTTCCTGACACAACTGTAAACTTTAGGTTTTCCAGTCACATCTGGACAGGGGTTCCAACTATTCCCTTCTCTGTCCAAATGATGCTATACATACATTTTAAAAGCTAATTTTTAAAGCAGGGATTACATTTGGTGAAATAAGAGCAATCCCTGTGATCCCTTACGTTACATTCAATAGTTCTATATGAAATTTGAGACGACCAATGAGTCCTAAAACCCGTTGTGGCCTTCCAGGCTGGTGAATATGAATTTTCTGCAGCTGCCCACAGTCCAGCTTACTCCTTCAGGGATCACATCTGCCACTCAGGCCATGATGGGCCTTATCCTGGCCTTCTTATTAGGAAATAATTAAGATTTCACTCTAGCACCTTATAAAACGAATTTAATTAATAAATGACCCCTTGTATCCTTTATTCACCTTTCCTGTTTAAAACAAAGCAAATAGAATTTTATATATATGAATTTCTAATATCTAATTTCTTTATTTTGATGTTTATACAAATGTTTTAACTTTGGCTTCTGTTAAGTGCTTCTGCTTCGTGGGAGAAACAAATAGGATATCGTGTCTGTCAATGATGAGGATAAAGAGCAGCTTGTGCAAAGTAAACTGATTTGTAACTGCAACACATGAATAGGTGTTTGAAGTGACCATTCTCACAAATTGTGCAATGATTCAAAGGCTTGTTTAGTCTTCTCAAGACCACTACATCAAATAACTAGAAACATCTTCTTAAAAGCCTCTAATGTGAGGGATGAGGGCATGTTTAGGCCAAGCATGAAAGATCATGTTTCTGGTAGTGGGCCATATAGTACCAGTTACGTTCAATCTCTGTGTTCTAAGATGCATTCATTACCTGTTGTCATTTAAGTGTCCAGTGCTATTTGGAGTTTTGTGATGCATTCTTCTTTGAACAGTTTGGAATACTTCACAAAGTAAAGTATATATATCTCAATTTAACTGGTGTACTAGTTGAAATAAATTACTTATTATTTGGAGTGCTATTTGGAGTTTTGTGATGCATTCTTATTTGAACAGTTTGCAATACTTCACAAAGTAAAGTATATATATCTCAATATATATATATATCTCAATTTAACTGGTGTACTATTGGAAATAAATGACTTATTACTAAGGTTTACAAAGAAAGAGCGATTTCCTCAATTGAATAATAGCACAATTTTTGGGCATAAAATGGCTTTCACTATTAACTGGTTGGATAACTGTCAAAACCACTTGACTAGACACATGGATTCTAAAGCCCATAAATAGCAAATATAAAAATAAAGGATGAAGGTGGAATATGTGGATTCACTAAACATTACACAATTGTTATTTTGTTGTCTTGTGTCTAAGGTCAACTGAGGCCCTGTAGGTGATGTAGAAATAGAAAAAAAAGGTTCCCCTGTAAAAACAAGATATTTTGCTTGCCTGTCCCACCACTCAAGCCACTTATCTTCCTCATAGTGCCATGATACTTTTCTTTTCTACAGAAGTTGGATTCCTGGTCTCCCACTGAAAGCTATGGCCATTTCCCTTTGCCCCTACTGTATCCTACTGTGGGGTAGGTAGGGGTTGGTAGAAGGACCAACCGTGTTTGGCAGGTGACCATAAATCTAACAGTCCCTGAAGTTCTTCAACTTTTTTTTTTAAAGATTTTCAAAGATTTTTGAGCCAGTCCAGGCACTGAACATTTTCCTATCTAGGTGGCCTTCCATGGAGGAGCTGTTCTTTTGAATAGGGTACAACATCATCATTACTATGGAATGGCAGAATATACATTCATTTGGGCATATGCATATTGCGAATAGAGTACAACTGATGCTTTCTAAAATGTTCTCATGTGTTTAGAAATGGAGCTTAAAGTTTATGTAATCCCAGTCACTAAAATCCCATAGAAGCTTTAACATGCCAAAATCACTTGTCTAAATTTTTAAATCTGAATCTTTTCATAAAATAATACCTAGTGATCATGCCATGTAGGTCCTTGTTCTGCCACTTCCTGGTATAGGGTGACAATGCTCTGCCTCATCTCTGCATTTTCCTCCTGCGTTGTCACACTGTCAATAGGGCTTATGATGAAAGCTACAAGTGGCTACTTTAACATATATTATGCAGGCATGGTCCACTGTTCTTACCATCAGGAAACTCACCTTGAGAAATGCTGTAAATCAATCACTGGAGTGCATACGTGTTGAAGTAAAGGGGCTGCGGGGGTGCATGCATGCGATCGTGGGAAATGGCAGCATAGTCAATGCACTCTGTGCCACTGGACCTTCGGGACTTGGCTGACACAGCTCTGATCTCACTCCGACGCGATACTTTGAACTGACATCATCAGGCAGGGGGGGAATGTACCGGATGCAAAAATCGAAGCAGAAACAGCATTCTCAGCAGAAAGCCACCTCAGCCACAGTAAAAGGCAAGATGGCGCCCAAATCTCTTGAGCCTGATTACTCAACGAGGCTCTCGGCAGCGGGACCGGCTTCCCCAACAGACAGCCTGTTACAGTTCCCCACGGATCTGGTAAGCAAAAAGAATATACCGCGCTACCTAAAAGATGGGCAAAAAATAAATAAAAAAATGGCTGCAGCTAAAAAATTGCGAGATATGCACAATCACAGGAAGTTATAATAGAATGGAAGCTGCGCACAAATTAAATAAAATGTAAAACATATGATATCAAGAGTGACTGTTGATGTGACCATATAAACCAATACAACAAATATATGATGCAATATTGCTATGTGCAAAAAATGTTAGATGAAACCCAGCAAGTAACAAAAAACAAAATACTCATAGATGAAAAAAAAAAACCCAGCAAGTAAAAAAAACAAAATTTATAAAAAAGAATATATATATATATATATATATATATATATATATATTAAAGTCCAGTGATGAAGGTGACAGAAAATTCGATGAGTGAATTATCTTCTCTGTGATTAACACAAAACACCACCAAATGAGTGAACCACCACCATGCAGCATATGCGCTTACCAGAAGGCAAGCGATATAGAGCCTGTAGTATCAACACAGCATCAAGACCTCAGATCCCCTCTTGCGAATACACTGAGAGCAAACCAGGGAGTCCCAAATCGATAGGCAGTCCAAAGGCAGCAATCACGATCTCAGCAAGGAAAGAAATCTCACCATAGTGTAACTCAATTTCAGGAAACAATTTATTATACAAAAAAGTAATGCACTTACATTTAAAATCTTTAAAAATGCATGCATGTAAAATGAAGTAAGCCGGCCGGCTTGTAGACACCCGTCCTAGACAGCGATGGCGTCAGCACGCCTCCTTCCCGACGTCCGTTGCGTCAAGAAGTGACTTAGTCATGGGGAACGGGCGACGTACTGATTCATCGATTTAAATAGAGTAAGGAGATAACCAAGCCTCGTTTTGATGAGCACATGTTCAAGCCTCATTGTGAGTCTTAAATGGCCAGATGAAATCAGCAGATTCAGCAATCACTTGAATCTGCAGAGATAAGTTTAGATTAGCAAAATTATCTGCATCACCAGAGGGTACAGTATATTGATAAAATCGAAATCAATTTGGATTATTAAAAGGTATCATCATTACATTTTAAAAAATATTTTTTATGTAATGATAATACCTTTTAATAATCCAAATTGATTTCGATTTTATCAATATACTGTACCCTCTGGTGATGCAGATAATTTTGCTAATCTAAACTTATCTCTGCAGATTCAAGTGATTGCTGAATCTGCTGATTTCATCTGGCCATTTAAGACTCACAATGAGGCTTGAACATGTGTTCATCAAAACGAGGCTTGGTTGTCTCCTTACTCTATTTAAAGCGATGAATCAGTACGTCGCCCGTTCCCCATGACTAAGTCACTCTTTGACGAAACGGACGTCGGGAGGGAGGCGTGCTGACGCCATCGCTGTCTAGGACGGGTGTCTACAAGCCGGCCGGCTTACTTCATTTTACATGCATGCGTTTTTAAAGATTTTAAATGTAAGTGCATTACTTTTTTGTATAATAAATTGTTTCCTGAAATTGAGTTACACTATGGTGAGCTTTCTTTCCTTGCTGAGATCGTGATTGCTGCCTTTGGACTGCCTATCGATTTGGGACTCCCTGGTTTGCTCTCAGTGTATTCGCAAGAGGGGATCTGAGGTCTTGATGCTGTGTTGATACTACAGGCTCTATATCGCTTGCCTTCTGGTAAGCGCATATGCTGCATGGTGGTGGTTCACTCATTTGGTGGTGTTTTGTGTTAATCACAGAGAAGATAATTCACTCATCGAATTTTCTGTCACCTTCATCACTGGACTTTAATATATATATATATATATAATAATAATTTTATTTATTTATTTTTTCATCTATGAGTATTTTGTTTTTTTTATTTTTTTTTTCATCTAACATTTTTTGCACATAGCAATATTGCATCATATATTTGTTACTTGGTGGGTTTCATCTAACATTTTTTTTTTAATTTGTGCGCAGCTTCCATTCTATTACATCTTCTTAAACATCTCGCCATCCCAAGCCTCCCACCAAGGCTCTCAGGCCCTTTGATCCCTTCAGGCTCAATGCTTTCAGGATGTGCCCATTGGCTGAAGATCCCAGTCCCCTGGGATTGGTCTACACAACTAATTTTGTGCCAGGGACTCTTCAGGCTTTCCATTTCCTGCTGCCTGTCATTGGTTGCAGCTGCTGGGACCTACTCTGTCCCTTTTCAAGTATTGCACCACTGCTTAGTGCCACAGTTCTATTTTATATGGGTTTACATGACTCTATATGTTTTAAAACATTGTTTTATTTCCACAGGTAGGAATGAAGTTGCATTTGTGGGTTTTTCTTGTTTCTCGGGGGTCCCTGTGGCCAAAAGTCAGAGTAGCTATTTTTGTTGTTGATGGGTGATGGGTGGACCCATACTTTATTTTCTACCCAGATTGCCTATCTAGCGAGCCTTTTGGCCTGCTAATGGGCACTCCCTCCACCCTCTTTGTTTCCCAGTAAACACTTTGGATCCTTATCTCTTGCCTTTAAGCTACAGACAGCTCTATTCGAGTTCTAAAACTACATTCATTCTTGTACTGTTATGATGTTTGCCTTATCATTATAGGTTCTACTGGGTGGTTTTGCTCTTATTATAGCTTGATCTGGGGCGGAGCTGGTCACCCACCCTGGCCATCCCTGCATTTGGGTTGACGGTCGGGGATGGGTGCGACCTAGCATTGCCATCAGGACATATCGCTCTCTTTTCATCCTGTTATTCGTGTCTTTGATAGAACTTTATATATAGTGTTTATGTTTTTTATTGTTTTATACATTGTATCTAATAGCCAAGTTGGTCCAGTGGACCACTGCTCCCCCAATGTGTCGGCACTTGGCCAGGATCATGATCCTGGTCAACCTCCGACATCCCATTGGGCATTTTACCCTACTAGTTGTTGCATTTATGCTTTACCAGTTTCTCATGCCCCAAGTTTTTCTCGGTCCTTTTTCTTTTTTTTTACTAGCTCTTGGGGTCTGCAACTGGAGACATTTAAATTTTTTTTCCTTTTATTCCACCATGACACTGAAGTGGTTGTCCTTAAATGTCCAGGGTATGAATTCGCTCCAAAATAGGGTGAAGGTTTTTAAATATCTTAAAAAACAACAGATCAACATTTTTCTTCCTCCTCTTGTCCCAGGTACTTTAATGCTCAGTACTCTCTCATTTGTTTTTCACAAATGGCCCAACTAAACAAAGAGGAGTGCTCATAGCCTTTCGCAATTCAGTCCTGTTCAGTTGCACTAGAGCTCTCCTGACTATAAGGAAGCTAGGCTATATTGGGCTTTATGGCTGATCAGGCATAAGTGCTGTTATAACCAGTTATTTGGGCTGTTTCATACTGTTAGAGCATTGTTGCAAAGTCTGATCAGTTTCAGATGTTGCAGGCCCTTTGTCCTTCATCATGGGCCTATCCTCTGAGAGAATTTGAAAATCTGGAAGAATGATGTCCAAGGCCATGAAGTCGCTTGATGAACTTTTACATCCTACCCTTGGGTGAACAAGGTCTAGGCTGTATTCACATATGTCTTTGTTGTGTTGCGTTGCATTACCACATGATTGCTAATGTGTATTGTCATAAGACATCCCATTTATTTTAAATGGGCTGTCCACAGACCACAGTGTACTCCTGCTTAGGTACTTTGGGGTGCTCTTCAAAATTAATGGCTCCAACGGACAGCACAACACAGGTCTAAATGAGGCCTAGTGTTTCCACATCTGTCCAGCCAAAATTTTTCTTCGTAAGCCCCGTACACACCATCGGACTTTCCAACAACAAACTCGTGGAATTTTGTTCAAAGGGTGTTGGCTCCAACTTGTCTTGCATACACACAGTAACACAAATATTGGCCAACAATTGCGAACGTACAAGACGTACGGTGAGCCGATAAAAAGTAAGTCATGTGATATCTCCATTACGAACACTAGTTTTATAAGACCGAGCGCTTCCGGCTCGTCCTTGATTCCGAGCATGTGTGTTTGTACTTTGGACTTGTGTACACACGATTGGAAAGTCCGACAACACACATTTGTTGGCGGAAAATTTGAGAACATGCTAGCCAACATTTGTTGGCAGAAAGTCCAACAACAATTGTCCGATGGAGCATACACACGGTCGGACTTACCGCCAAAAAGCTCACATCCAACATTTCCCGTCAGAAAATCCGATCGTGTGTACGTGGCATTAGACTTAGGAAAAGTGTAAAAAGAGCTCTTGTTGGATTTTGACTACTATCTGGTAAGGGTAGGAGATTTACGCTTATTTCCTTCTGCTGTTAGAGTTAGAGAACCTTTCCAAAACAAGACAGAAATAAAAAGGCTTTACTTTAGTAGAGGAAGGCTACAATCCATGCCATGTATTATTGCTGTCTGTGTCCCTGTTGAAGATTCAGCAGGGTATGAGGGTAAATCTTTCTTAAATTGGCCATGAATTGCAATAAAACACCTATAGTTACGTAGTTATTCTGGTTGAAAAAAGACACATGTCCATCCAGTTCAACCAACAAAAATGGGGAACTATTCCTTCACCCCATGTAAAACTACAACTTTTTTTTTTTTTTTAATTCACATATATTTTAAAAGGAATGTCCACCCAAAAATAATAAATTATTTTAGCACATGATTTGGACACATATGAAAAATGCCGCCAGATATGGGTCCCCTGGAGGGATTACGGGGAATCAATAGGAAACTAGAAGGCGTTAAGGGAAATAGAGTAAGGACTATGAATGTGTTAAAGTGGAGGTAAACCTTAAAAAAAAAAAAATTGCATTAAAATGCTCCTAAAGATAATAGGGGTAACCAGTGCGCTCAACCAAAAACTATTAAATCAAATAAGGAGAAAAATGGAAAAGGAAAGCAGCCAACATATAAGTGATCTCACACTTGTAAAGGTAAAATTGAATGAAGAGGGTATGTGGCGCTAACCCTTATGTAAATCAATAAATAATCTAAAAATAATCTAAAATGACCAGTTTGCAAAGCTCAGAGTATCCGAAAGATGAGTGACCTTTCACATAAATAGATATATAAAAACATAAAATAATGAACTAAATAGATAAAATTCCTTAATAGCAATACACATAAAGTATTGAATAAATATAAGACGTGTGTATAAAATGAAAAAATGTTCAATAAAAGTGATGGTGCTAAAATAACCGTGCTGAAAATAAATATATGTGCTGGGGTAAAAATGATGATGGAGTTGGGTTAAAAATAGTGAACACGAAATCTTCTAGCAATAAAAGGTGCACAGTGCAACGTGCAAAATATGTGAATAAAGAACCAATAGAGAACCGATAAATTGATTCTGAAAGTGCAAGGGAATTGCAAGGAAATTGCAAGGGAAATTAATGATTGAATGTGCAGAAATATCCAAAATAATGACAAAGTGACCATACAGATGAAAAGAGTGTGTCACTGTAGGTATGGTATAATCAGATGATACCAAAACAATAATATCGCTGAAAAAAATTATTAAAAAAAAAAAAAAAAATTTGGTGCACTACAAGTCCCAGCTTGTAAAGAAAAAAATGGCGGAAAATAAACGATAAAGTCCACAATCTGGAACAATGAAGAGCATAATGCTCTGGAATAAGTGAAGGTGAGTAGAAATATTCAGGAATCTTTGTGTTGATCACAGTGATGATCCGTGCAGGCAGTGCTCTGTGCTGACTTCAGGGGTGCACCCTACTAGTTCCCCCAGCCTCTCACCTCTATTTGCGGCCCCTACAGGCCTAGTGGAGCAGATAGCCTCTAAAGTGGCAAGCCTGGTCACTTTCCGGGTCCTCCTTCTTATGGGCTCCTATGGGCTCCTATAGGCTTCTATGGGCTCCTATGGACTCCTACTCCGATCCAAAAAGGCACTCCAGGGGTAAGGGGTCACTCACGGGTTAGATCAGCATGTAGGGGTTAAAGGTACAAAGAAGCGCTCCAATGTGTAGTAAAAAACAGGTTTATTGAAACAAAAATAATATCCACTCACATTTAAAGTTCTCTTGCATCAGCATAGATGAACTTCCGGTCGCGGCCGCAAACCAGAAGTAGAGCGATAGGCACCTGACTTCCTTCCTCCCTCACTAGTATCGTCACTAGCACACGTGACTTTGTCAAAGGGTAAGGTAGGGTAGGGTAGGCTTACCCTTTGACAAAGTCACGTGTGCTAGTGACGATACTAGTGAGGGAGGAAGGAAGTCAGGTGCCTATCGCTCTACTTCTGGTTTGCGGCCGCGACCGGAAGTTCATCTATGCTGATGCAAGAGAACTTTAAATGTGAGTGGATATTATTTTTGTTTCAATAAACCTGTTTTTTACTACACATTGGAGCGCTTCTTTGTACCTTTAACCCCTACATGCTGATCTAACCCGTGAGTGACCCCTTACCCCTGGAGTGCCTTTTTGGATCGGAGTAGGAGTCCATAGGAGCCCATAGAAGCCTATAGGAGCCCATAGGAGCCCATAAGAAGGAGGACCCGGAAAGTGACCAGGCTTGCCACTTTAGAGGCTATCAGCTCCACTAGGCCTGTAGGGGCCGCAAATAGAGGTGAGAGGCTGGGGGAACTAGTAGGGTGCACCCCTGAAGTCAGCACAGAGCACTGCCTGCACGGATCATCACTGTGATCAACACAAAGATTCCTGAATATTTCTACTCACCTTCACTTATTCCAGAGCATTATGCTCTTCATTGTTCCAGATTGTGGACTTTATCGTTTATTTTCCGCCATTTTTTTCTTTACAAGCTGGGACTTGTAGTGCACCAAATTTTATTTTTATTTTTTAATAATTTTTTTCAGCGATATTATTGTTTTGGTATCATCTGATTATACCATACCTACAGTGACACACTCTTTTCATCTGTATGGTCACTTTGTCATTATTTTGGATATTTCTGCACATTCAATCATTAATTTCCCTTGCAATTTCCTTGCAATTCCCTTGCACTTTCAGAATCAATTTATCGGTTCTCTATTGGTTCTTTATTCACATATTTTGCACGTTGCACTGTGCACCTTTTATTGCTAGAAGATTTCGTGTTCACTATTTTTAACCCAACTCCATCATCATTTTTACCCCAGCACATATATTTATTTTCAGCACGGTTATTTTAGCACCATCACTTTTATTGAACATTTTTTCATTTTATACACACGTCTTATATTTATTCAATATTTTATGTGTATTGCTATTAAGGAATTTTATCTATTTAGTTCATTATTTTATGTTTTTATATATCTATTTATGTGAAAGGTCACTCATCTTTCGGATACTCTGAGCTTTGCAAACTGGTCATTTTAGATTATTTTTAGATTATTTATTGATTTACATAAGGGTTAGCGCCACATACCCTCTTCATTCAATCTCACCTAAATACATGTTACTTGGTCAGCTGGGATAGAGCAATTTGCAAGAGAAATATGCTAAGCGCTCTTGGCACAAATTGTGGGAAAATCTGAGTTCCTGGCATTTGCGTAGCAATATCCGCTAGTTATTCCTGCTAATACACTTTGGTATCCCTTTATTGAACCTAGGGGGTTGTATTACACATCTCATTTTAATGCTACATAATATATAGTTCATTCTATTTACAGGCTCAAAAAAAAGCTATGTAATACTGTCCATTAAACAGTTAATAAAGGGGGAGCTGCAGCATTTTAATTGTTATTTTTTTATTTACAAAAAAAAAAAAAAGAAAAAGAATGCACATGGGTCAAATTGCAAAAAAAAAAATCAGATTGAATTTCATCCTTAAATAAATTGGGAAGAGGAACAGAACACATCTACATGATGTGCTAATGGACAGGCTGCCCTTCTGTTCTACATAATAAGTTACTACATAATGATTTTTCTCAGCTGCTGTCCAAGCCACAAGGAGACAGGTGGGGGCCAGCTTCTCTGAAGTGTTGGCTGCATTCATTCTCAGCAGCTATGTCTGACATATGATATCCACGCCAGTTATGTGCTTGTAAAGCATGTAGGCTATCCCCTGACCTCTTACTTTATTAATTCAATTATTCAGCAACTATTGTTAGGTAACAGATATGACTATAGCCTAGATGTTCATTTTTTTTTTTTATAGCGCATGCTTTTTTTTTATTATAACACTTATCAAAATGATGTGACATTTTTGACCAAAAGAACTGGGACATACACAAAGATCCTCCCACTTTACTGTCCATGCTGCCTCAATATTCCCACAATGCATCTCTTCAGTAAGGACCAATTCACACCTTGGTAGCCCTGTGCATTTTGGGAATGTGGTAAGGTTTTTGAGCACATTAAACGCGGGTTGCGTAAAAGCAGCCCTTTAAAATTAATGGGCTGCCAATACACCAACGCACTGATTGGTTAAAAAAAAAATCAGCCATTCACTATTTTGTGCAACACAGTGCAGCACAATGCTCAATAGTGTGTTACTATGAACTGCGATGCAATGCAATGCGTGTGCACTCCCTTAGTGCATTGAGGTGCCTTTGAAAATTAATGGCACCACCATGCTTTATTGCATGTTACCATCATGCAACAATATGAATGGGTCCCAGAAGTTTTTTGTTTTTTTAATTATACTTATCTAGCTGGATGCAGCATCGGTTCAATGCTGCATCTGCATTTTTCATGTGACAACACTGAAGAAATGACACGTTGCTACAATGTAAAGTAGTGAGTGTACAGCTTGTATAAGGCCCCTTTCACACCATCGGACCGTTCAGATCCTCCTGTCAGTTTTGAGGGCGGATCTGAACGGGCGCTCCATGTTAGTCTATGGAGCGTCGGATGTCAGCGGAGACGTGTCCGCTGACATCCGACCCGGTCCGATCCGCCAAAAGCAGACGTATGGCTCTATGTCCAGATCCGTCGCTGGCGGATCGGATCGGGTGAGATCTGATAAAAAAACGGACACGCTGTCCGTTTTCATCCAATCTCTCCATTGTGACCAGCGGCGTACGCAAGCCCCTCCCCGCTCAGTGAGCAGAAAGGGACCTGTCATCTGCCGGTTCAGCGGAGATCAACGGAGAGATCTCCCACTGAGCCGGCGTACAGAGGCGGACTCCGTAGAAGCGGAGTCCGCCTCATGTGAAAGGGGCCTAACAGTGTAAATTTGCTGTCCCCTTAAAACAACTCGACACACAGCCATTCATGTCTAAACCTCTGCCAACAAAAGTGAGTACACCCCTAAGTGAAAATGTCCAAATTGGGCCCAAAGTGAGAATATTTTGTGTGGCCACCATTATTTTCCAGCACAGCCTTAACCCTCTTGGGCATGGAGTTCACCAGAGCTTCACAGGTTGCCACTGGAGTCCTCTTCTACTCCTCCATGACGACATCACGGAGCTGGTGGATGTTAGAGACCTTGCGCTCCTCCACCTTCCGTTTGAGGATGCCCCACAGAAGCTTAATAGGGTTTAGGTCTGGAGACATGTTTGGCCAGTCCATCACCTTTACCCTCATCTTCTTTAGCAAGGCAGTGGTCGTCTTGGAGGTGAGTTTGGGGTCGTTATCATGTTGGAATAATGCCCTGCGGCCTAGTCTCCAAAGGGAGGGGATCATGCTCTACTTCAGTATGTCACAGTACATGTTGGCATTCATGGTTCCCTCAATGAACTGTAGCTCCCCAGTGTTGGCAGCGCTTATGCAGCCCCAGACCATGACACACCCACCACCATGCTTGACTGTAGGCAAGACACACTTGTCTTTGTACTCCTCACCTGGTTGCCCCCACACACGCCTGACACTCAAAACCAAATAAGTTTATCTTGGTCTCAGACCACAGGACATGGTTCCAGTAATCCATGTCCTTAGTCTTCTTGTCTTCAGTAAACTGTTTGCAGGCTTTCTTGTGCATCATCTTTAGAAGAGGCTTCCTTCTGGGATAACAGCCATGCAGACCAATTTGATGCAGGGTGCGGTGTATGGTCTGAGCACTGACAGGCTGACCCACTACTCCTTCAAACTCTGCAGCAATTATGGCAGCACTTATACATCTATTTCCCAAAGACAACCTCTGGATATGACGCTGGGCATGTGCACTCAACTTCTTTGGTCAACCATGGCAAGGCCTGTTCTGAGTGGAACCTGTCCTGTTAAATGGCTGTATGTTCTTGGCCACCTTGCTGCAGCTCAGTTTCAGGGTCTTGGCAGTCTTCTTATAGCCTAGGCCATCTTTATGTAGAGCAAAAAAAAATTTTTTTCAAATCCTCAGAGAGTTCTTTGCCATGAGGTGTCATCTTGAAGTTCCAGTGACCAGTATGAGACAGTGAGAGCGATAACACCAAATATAACACACCTGCTCCCCAATTCACACCTGAGACCTTGTAACACTAACGAGTCACATGACACCGGGGAGGGAAAATGGCTAATTGGGCCCAATTTGGACATTTTCACTTAGGGGTGTACTCACTTTTGTTGCCAGCGGTTTAGACATTAATGGCTGTGTGTTGAGTTATTTTGAGGGGACAGCAAATTTACACTGTTATACAAGCTGTACACTCACTACTTTACATTGTAGCAAAGTGTCACTTCTTCAGTGTTGTCACATGAAAAGATAGAATAAAATATTTACAAATATGTGAGGGGTGCACTCACTTTTGTGAGATACTGTATATGTATATAGCATCATTTCTTAGCCAGTGGTATGCATACTAGTAGTCATTTAGTATAGCAATGTATAATGAATGGATTTAATCATAAATCACATAAAAACCTGACTGTACAAATTGTTTTATTTAACTGCAAAACATTTTCACCAAAAAACTGATTGTTACACGTACAGATAAACGTAACATTGTTTACAGGTTTGGTTATATTTAGAATAGGTAAAGGATAAATATAATTTTGTATAATTAATAACTGTAACTTTTTGTATTATTAAGGGACACTTGTGTAAATTTCCTGTAATTTGCCCCCTCCAAATCACCTGTCCACAATCCTGTGAGATCAATGCCATGTGGCCCATTGGAAACCACACAGCTACAGCTGCAAAATCATTGGCCAGTCCCTCACCTTGCTTATGCATGCGCAGTGAAAATACACATAATAGACTGCCTTTCCTTAGGAATGAATGGGACTTTATCTGTGTACAATCAGGGGTATCAAACTGGCAGCCCTCCAGCTGTTGCGAAACTACAAGTCCCATCATGCCTCTGCCTGTGGTAGTCATGCTTGTAACTGTCAGCCTTGCAATGCCTCATGGGACTTATAGTTTCGCAAAAGCTGGAGGGCCGCCAGTTTGAGACCCTTGGTGTACATGTAGAAGAAGCACCGGACCACTCACAGAGTGTGCGGGGGTGGCTGTACCGCTCCCCATGGATCTCTCAATGTAGAGTTTGCAGAAGCATGGCCCATATGGTGTAAGACTTTGGGGCAATGGGGGGTGGAAAGTTATAGGATAATTCCAAAAACTTTTTTTTTAACCTTTTACTTAGCTCTTTTGCATATTTTAGATTGTAAGCTCTAATGAGCAGGGCCCTCCTCCTGTATTGACATGTATTGTAACTGTTCTGTCTGCCCTCATGTAGTAAAGCGCTAATCAAACTGTTAGCACTATATAAATCCTGTATACTAATATTAATATAAATTTGGGATTCCGCTCAAGCTTGTGTTGCCTACACACGGTCACACCAAATTCCGACCGTCAAAGAACGCGGTGATGTACAAAATTGAAAAATTGAGAACACGCTCTCAATCTTTTGCTGGCCGAGATTCCGCCAGGAAAAGTCCGATGGAGTATACACACGGTCGCATTTTCTGATGAAAATCTCTCATCGGTCTTTTGCTGGCCGAATTTCTGATCGTGTGTAAGACAACAAAACCGTGGAATTTTGTTTCGAAGGTTGTTGGCTCCAACTTGTCTTGCATACACACCGTCACACAAATGTTGACCAACATTTACGAACGTAGTGACGTACTAGACATACTATGTGTTTTTTCAGCTCTTTAGCGCCACCCTTTGGGCTCCTTATGCTAATTTAATGTTAGTAGAAGTCTGGTGAATGTTGATTCGCGCTTTTCTTTTTGCGTTTTTCATTTAGCGCTATTATTATTATTATTATTATTATTCTTGATATCACTTGAAAAAAAAAGCCTTTGAAAATTTGTTTGCAATAACTCCATCAGTATCACCAGCAAAGCAGCTTCATTAGTATCCCATTAAAGCGGAGTTCCACCCTAAAGTGGAACTTCCGCTTATCGGATTCCCCCCCCCCTCCGGTGCCACAATTGGCACCTTTCAGGGGGGAGGGGGTGCAGATACCTGTATAATACAGGTATCTGCACCCACTTCCGGGACTAGCTAGCCGGAGCTGGCCCGCCCATATCCGAAGATGCCCCGTTGTGTCTTGGGAAACACAGTTCCCAGGACACAACGGGGACCAATAAAGACGCGCAGCGCGACTCACGCATGCGCAGTAGGGAACCGGGCAGTGAAGCCGCATCGCTTCACTTCCTGATTCCCTGACAGAGGATGGCGGCGGGGGCAGAAATTTAAGGTGGACCTCCTCTTTAAAGAAGAAGAGAATTGTGCGCTGCATTTCGAGAATTCATAATTTGCCACGTCACAAATGTTAATTCTCCATTACGAACTCTAGTTTACAAGACCGACCGCTTCTGCTTCTGAGCATGCGTGGACTTTTGTGCGACGGACTTGTGTACACACGATTGGAAAGTCCAACAACAAAAATTTGTTGGCGGAAAATTTGAGAACCTGCTAGCCAACATTTGTTGGTGGAAAGTCCGACAACAAATGTCCGATGGAGCGTACACATTGTCGCACTTTCTGCCAACAAGCTCACATCCAACATTTGTTGTCGGAAAATCAGGCATAAGACAAATACCCTTTCTCTGCTGACTATCATGTATCCAGTTTATTTATTTATTTTCAGCACACTGGGCAATTTCTGCATTGTTGTAGCCAGGGGCATAACTATAGGGGGTGCAGCAGTCGCTAGCGCAACCGGGCCCTATGCTGCAAGGGGCCCATGCCACCCCCTCTACATATGGCCGGTGGCAGCATAGGCGGTTAGGCACCGGGTGCACGGGTGGCTGGAGGTGGGGGGTGACTAGCAGAGCTCCGTGCTCGACTACGGCACTGGCTACCCAAAGGACACCGCAGGCTTGTCTGCCAGCACCCCCCCTCCTCCCCGTCATACACAGATGTTGACAGGTCTTTCTGGGAGATATGTCCCCTAAGGACAGGGACCCCATCTCCCCTGGGGACAGGGCCCAGTTCTCCCTAAAGGACAGGGACCCCATTTCCCTTGGGGACAAGGACCCCATCTCCTCTGGGGACAGAGCCAACTTCTCCCCAGAGGACAGGGACCTCATTTTCCATGGGGACAGGGACCCCTTCTCACCTGAAGACAGGGACCCCATCTCCAATGGGGACCCCCATCTCCCCTGGGAACAGGGCCCACTTCTCCCCAGAGGACAGGGACCCTATTTCCCTTGGGGGCAGGAACCCCTTCTCACATGGGGACAGGGACCCCATCTCCCCTAAGGACAGGGACTCCATTTCCCCTGGGGACAGGACCCAATTCTCCCCAGAGGGCAGGGACCCTATTTCCCTTGGGGACAAGGACCCCTTCTCACCTGAGGACAAGGACCCCATCTCCCCTAAGGTCAGGGACCCCATCTCTCCCCTGGGGACAGGGACCCCATCTCCCCCTGGGGACAGGGCCCACTTCTCCCCAGAGGACAGGGACCCTATTTCCCTTAGGGACAGGGACTCCTACTTACTTGGGGACAGGGACCCCATCTCCCCTAAGGACAAGGACCCAATCTCTCCTGGGGACAGGGCCCACTTCTCCCCAGAGGACAGGGTCCCAATTTCCCTTTCCCGTCTTCCTCTTTGTCTCAAAGGTGTAACATCATAGGTCTGTTTAGACCCCTGATATCTCACTTAAGTCCCCCAACGGGACTCCTAAAAAACTGTAAAAAATAATTTAAAAAAAAACTGCTGATACCAGTGGTGGAACTCCAGGGCTCACAAAAGTCGTACCTGTGACCAAGCCATGGAGTTCCACCACCGGACTCGGAGGGAGGGGCCTCGGCTGGGGTTCCGGGGGGCCCTTCATGGTTTCTTGCACTGGGGCCCTGATAGTTCTAGTTACACCACTGGTTGTAGCCCTAGTAAATTTAATATAACTTACCCAATTTGCTGCCCAGCATCTTTCCTATGAAAGATGCACTTACTGCAAAGACAGAAAGTAGCACACTTTAAAAACACATTACATTAACATACCTAGGTAGTATCCGTATATTGAAAACAGGTGTACAGAACTCTTCATGTACTAGGTCAGTGGTTCTTAACCTCAGTCCTCATTACCCCCCACCAGGCCATGTTTGCAGGCTTTCCTTTTATCTTGCACAGGTGCTTTAAATCTAAGTCAATGGCTTGGTATTTTG
>CM053034.1:187779262-187781762 GCA_028564925.1 Lithobates sylvaticus
TTCGAAATTAAAAGTGCTCATTTTAAAGGCTAATATGCATGTTAATGTCATAAAAAGTGTTTGGGGACCTGGGTCCTGCCCCAGGGGACATGTATCAATGCAAAAAATTTTTTTAAAAAAACGGCCGTTTTTTCAGGAGCAGTGATTTTAATAATGCTTAAATTGAAACAATAAAAGTGTAATATTCCTTTAAATTTCGTACCTGGGGGGTGTCTATAGTATGCCTGTAAAGGGGCGCATGTTTCCCGTGTTTAGAACTGTCTCTGCGCAAAGTGTCATTTTTGAAAGTAAAAAAGCTATTTAAAATCACTCGCGGCTAATGTTAATTCACGGCTCCCGTAACACAGAGAACAGTGATTCATTGAAACTCATTCATAAAAAAAAGTCATTGATAAAAAAAAAAAAAAAATGAAAAAAAAAAAGCGTAGGGGTCCCCCCAAATTCAATAACCAGGCCCTTCAGGTCTGGGATGGATATTAAGGGGGATCCCAGCCAAAAAAAAAAAAAAAAAAAAATGGCGTAGGGTCCCCCTCAAAATCCATACCAGACCCTTGAGGTCTGGTATGGATTTTAAGGGGAACCCTAGCCAAAAAAAATGGCGTGGGGTCCCCCTCAAAATCCATACCAGACCCTTATCCGAGCACGCAACCTGGCAGGCCGCAGGAAAAGAGGGGGGGACGAGAGCGGCCCCCCCTCTCGCCTGAACCGTACCAGGCCACATGCCCTCAACATTGGGAGGATGCTTTGGGGGTCTAAGACCCCTAAAGCACCTTGTCCCCATGTTGATTAGGACAAGGGCCTCTTCCCCACAACCCTGGCCGGTGGTTGTGGGGGTCTGCGGGCGGGGGGGGCTTATCGGAATCTGGAAGCCCCCTTTAACAAGGGGACCCCCCGATCCCGGCCCCCCCCCCCCTGTGTGAAATGGTAAGGGGGTACAAAAGTACCCCTACCATTTCACCAAAAAAGTGGCAAAAATGGTAAAAAGGACAGGAGACAGTCTTTGACAATTCCTTTATTAAAATCTTCTTTCTTCTTTCTTCATCCTTCGGATTCTTCATCTTCTCCTTCCTTCATCTTCTTCCATCTTCTTCTTCCATTTTCTTCTTCCTCCGATCCGCTTCTTCTTGCGCTGGTCTTCTCGTCCTTCTCGTCCGGCATCTTCTTCCGTCGGCGTCGGCGTCGGTGTCGGTGTCTTCTTGGGCCGCTCCGCGCAATGGGAGGCTCCCGCTGTGTGAGGCTCCGCTCCATCTGACAGGTCTTTTAAAACGGAGGGCACCTGGTGACCCCGCCCCCCTCTGACATCATGGGGAAAGCCATCATGGAATTCCCCATGACGTCCCTGTGCGTCAGAGGGGGCGGGGTCACCAGGTGCCCTCCATTATAAAAGACCTGTCAGACGGAGCGGAGCCTCACACAGCGGGAGCCTCCCATTGCGCGGAGCGGCCCAAGAAGAGACAGAGACACCGACGCCGACGCCGACGGAAGAAGATGCCGGACGAGAAGGACGAGAAGACCAGCGCAAGAAGAAGCGGATCGGAGGAAGAAGAAAATGGAAGAAGAAGATGGAAGAAGATGAAGGAAGGAGAAGATGAAGAAACCGAAGGATGAAGAAAGAAGAAAGAAGATTTTAATAAAGGAATTGTCAAAGACTGTCTCCTGTCCTTTTTACCATTTTTGCCACTTTTTTGGTGAAATGGTAGGGGTACTTTTGTACCCCCTTACCATTTCACACAGGGGGGGGGCCGGGATCTGGGGGTCCCCTTGTTAAAGGGGGCTTCCAGATTCCGATAAGCCCCCCGCCCGCAGACCCCCACAACCACCGGCCAGGGTTGTGGGGAAGAGGCCCTTGTCCTAATCAACATGGGGACAAGGTGCTTTAGGGGTCTTAGACCCCCAAAGCATCCTCCCAATGTTGAGGGCATGTGGCCTGGTACGGTTCAGGCGAGAGGGGGGGCCGCTCTCGTCCCCCCCTCTTTTCCTGCGGCCTGCCAGGTTGCGTGCTCGGATAAGGGTCTGGTATGGATTTTGAGGGGGACCCCACGCCATTTTTTTTGGCTAGGGTTCCCCTTAAAATCCATACCAACCTCAAGGGTCTGGTATGGATTTTGAGGGGGACCCTACGCCATTTTTTTTTTTTTTTTTTTTTTGGCTGGGATCCCCCTTAATATCCATCCCAGACCTGAAGGGCCTGGTTATTGAATTTGGGGGGACCCCTACGCTTTTTTTTTTGTTTTTTATTAATGAATGACAGCTCTCTGTGTTACAGGAGCCATCAATTCATTAGCCGCGAGTGATTTAAATAGCTTTCTTCCTGCAAAAATGACACTTTTTTGCAGGGAAAGTTCTAAGCACAGGAAACCTGCCCTCCTTCACAGGCTACCTATAGACACCCCCCAGATGTGATACTGCAATGCTGTTCTAACAGCATGCACACACATATCCCCAGAAATAAAGCACATATTGTTGTCAGCAGTCAGCAGCACACTGACACGCTGACACT
>CM053034.1:187784262-187839618 GCA_028564925.1 Lithobates sylvaticus
GGCAGTGAAACTGATCCAATCACCTGTGCAAAAATAATGGAAAGCCTGAAAACATGACCTGTTAGGGCGCATTTAGGACTGGAGTTGAGAAACACTGGTGTAAACACACAAATCCCTGTGCTGTCAAAAGGAGAGGAGACATGTTTGTTCCTAGTAAGTAGGAACAGCGAAATATCTCCTCTCCTACCTCCTATCCCCATAGAGTTAGAACACACACTGAGGGAACACACAGTTAACCCCTTCCCTACCAGTGTTATTTACGCAGTAATCAGTGCATTTTTATAGCACTGATTAACAGTATAAATGTCAATGGTCCAAAAAATATGTGTCAAAAGTGTCCGATCTGTCCACCGCAATACCGCTAAAAATCGCTAAAAAAATAAAAAAATAAAATAAAAAATGCCATAAATCTTTCCCATAGTTTGTAGATGCTATCAATATACGCTTATTGCGATTTTTTTTTTTTGTTAACCAAAAATATGTAGAATAATACATATTGGCCTACACTGATGAAGACATTTTTTTTTTTTTTTTTTTTAAACATTTTTGGGGATATTATAGCAAAAAGTAAAAAAATCTTTTTTTTTTCAAAATTGTCGCTATTTTTTTGTGTATAGCGCAAAAAAGAAAAACCGCAGGAGGTGATCAAGTAGCACCAAAACAAAGCTCTATTTGTGGGAAAAAAGGATTCAAATTTAGTTTGGGTACAGCATTGCATGACCGCTCAATTACCAGTTAAAGCGACGGTGTGCCAAATTGTAAAAAGTACTCTGGTCAGGAAGGGGGTAAAACCTTCTGGGGCTGTATTCATTTATTTTTATTTTATGTTTTTTTGCACTGTTGCTTTGATTTATTTTTTTAGCACTTTTATTGCTGTCATCAGGAATGTAAATATCCTTGTGACGGCAATAGACACGCGACAGGTACTCTTTTGGAGGGATGAGGGGTCTATAAGATCTGTGTTTTTAAATGCTTTCCCTGCAAGCTTGCTTTATAAACAACAGCTTGGGAAACCAGTTTGTATGATGAGGCTGGGATTTTTTTGGATAAATTCTGGTGTCAGTTTCGCAGACTTTGGATAGAAGTAACAGGTGCGTAAAAATTGGTGTCAGCGGTGCCTTGGATGTTAATTGTGCCCATGAAACCTACACCAAAAAGGTTTATTCACGATAGAATCAACGCCCACAAAGCTAGGCAGCCTAGACAAAAACAAAAAAATAAAAAATCAGCAACAACTGCAACAGGGGCTTGATAGCTGCTGCTAATCCAGAAGTTTATAATTTTGATAAAATGTCAGCCGGTCAACGGAGTCTGTAGACAGGCACGCTTTTTTTTCCTGTCACAAACCCCCCGGCAGTACTGAATGTCCATTTGGAAAGTACGCTGGATGCAGAGCAGCCCAGGAGCTCAATTGCATACTGGACAAGTTCTATTCTCATAACTCAGTAACCCAGTGGATCGTCGACTGGAAAGTTCTCCATGTCTGATTTCGCCCCTAGATAATCTGCCATCATATGATACAGAGGCTGCCGATGGGATGTGGAAGCTGGGTGCTGAGGACTAAAAAAAAAAATTTTTAAATGCATCACTGAGGCAGCCCCATTCTCCACCAGTCCTCTTTACCAACAGACGAGTCAAGACTACGTTCTTCACCAGACTAACCTACCAGTCGGGAAAGGCATTACATAAACTCATCTTCATCCTCTGCTTCCGCTGTGGGGGATGAGATGAGTTCCGAGACTTTCCCCTTGTAACAGTGGCCAAGGAGGGTTGCCAACCAATAGTGATCCTTGTCCTTGATGCCACAAATTTTCGGGTCCTTTCGCAGGCTTTGAAGAATGATTGAGCCCAAAGTTTGCAAAGGCATGAGGGCCAGAGTCCTCGAGGTCATTAAGAATTACAGTATCTGGAACTGCCTGCTCCCAGCTATGTACAAGGTTTGACATATGTCTTCCTCTGCTTCAATGCCTCCAAAACTGCCATCATCCTCCTCTTCCTCTGCGTTCTGTGGCATTACAAAAATGGTGCGAGCATAAAGTGGGCCTTGAGGAAAGGAAGTCCTCCTCTTCCTCCTGCTGCTCTGCCTCAATTGCCCTGTCCACTCTGTCATGCAGAGTCTGCTCAAGCAGGAACACAAGAGGGATTGGGTCACTGATGCATGCATTGTCACGGCTCACCATCCTTGTGGCCTCCTCGAATAGTGACAGTACAGTGCACGCATCTTTTATGAGCAGCCATTGGCATGGGGGAAAAACGCCAAGCCTGCCTGAGCCTGTCGTTGTACCATACTGACACAGGTACTTATTGACGGCCCTCTGCTGCATATGCAGCTGTTGCAGAATTGCCAAAGTTGAGTACCACCTGGTAGGCATGTCACAAATCAGGCAGTTTACGGGCAGGTGGAATTCCCGCTGAATTTCAACCAACTGAGCACTGGCTGTGCAAGACCACCTGAAATGGCTACTTCTGGCCTGCTTTAGCAGATCTTCCAACCCTGGGTACCTATTTAAGAAACACTCCACCAACAAATTGAGGACATATGGCAGGCAGGGCACGTGTCAAATTTCTCTGTCTAAGGGTGGACAGGAGGTTAGTGCAATTATCGCACACTACCATTCTTGGCTACAGCTGGCGTGGCATGAACCACCTCTGGGCCTGCCAATGCAGTGTGGTTCCTGTCCCCTAGACACACCAGCTGAAGCACTGCATGGCACCCTTTAACCAGACTCATTGAATAGCCCCTTAAAAGTTTAGGGGGTACTTAGAGGAGGGCATGGAGGAGGAGGAGGGGGCGGGGCTGACATCTCTTATCACCACCAGCTGTATGGAGACATGGCAGCAAAACAAGCTGCAGCACAGAGCTCTGTCCTGCATCCTTCTGAGTTGCAGGTCTGATGAAATATAGCGTCCTTGACCATGCTTGCTGGACCACGTGTCAACAGTAACGTGGACTTTGCGGCTGATTGCCTTGCCCAATAATGCCACAACATTGCCTTCCACATGATGGTACAGAACTGGACCTGCAAAAAAAAATAATGACTGGGAACCTGCCATTGTGGTACAGAACATTCTGCAAAATCACAGAAGGGGGCAGAATCCACCAGACAGAAAGGCAGGAGTTAAAGCCAACAGCTTGGACAAGCTTGAATTTAGACACTGGGCATGTAGGTGGCAGTGACTGTATTTTTCTTTAGCTGCAACAGCTGAGGCATCAAACTTTGCCTGCTATGGTCTATGGCTGGTGGTGTGCTACTGGCAGATGTACTGCAAGGACCTGCGACACCCTTTCGCCGTCAGTGGAGGCTGCTGAGAGGTCATGAGGTATAGCAGGGTTAGACCTGAAAGGTGAGGAGTGAAGATGGGCAGAGTTGCGTTCCTTTTTGAGTGGCTCTCAGGTGCTCTTGCCAACGGCTCTATCTGGCACCCAAATCACATCAGTGACATCATCATCATCTCCGCCATCCTCAGCATGTAACTAACTCAGTCTCAGGCAGCTGCTCCGTCTGGGCGGTAGTGTAATTAGAGGCGCGGCACAGCACTGGAGCCAGCGCTAGAGGAAGCAGAGTCTATGCTTCCTGTATAGCGCCGCCTCCTGTCACATGGGCAGGGCAAAGTGGGTGGAGCCAATGGGGGCGGCAAAATTAGGTTTCGCCGAGGGTGTCAAAAATCCTTGCACCAGCCCTGGCTGCGGCTGGAGGAATATGAATGCCAGTTTGTGTACCAGTGTTCTCCCCTCTATGTAGGCTCATGTTCCTGCCTTCCTCAACCTCAGAACCAACACCTGAATTAAATAATGGCTGTGCATTGTCAAGGCGCAAGTGGCTGACGCTGTGTTCAAATAACTCTGCTGACTCCTCAATGCCTGATGCTGGGGCTATGGCAGGAACAGCTGTGGACAAGGATGCAGGTTTAGCCACTCTGGCAGCTGCAGTGGACTGCACACTAGTCTCTGCTTTGGTGACGGAGGATGAGGATGGTTTAGTAAGCCAGTCCACCACCTCCTCTGCATGCGGTGGCTGGATAGCATGGGCAACATCACTAAACAGAGGAAATTCTGCCCTGCCTGAGGACTGACCACGTCCACCTTTGCCTGTGGACACATACGTTGCTGGACCGCTCACAGTGCCATGGGAAAATGTGCCTCTCCTCGTTGGCCTCACAGATACGATGGAAGGGGCTTTTACTGAAATGTAATAGAGGTGGGGGGGGGGGGGGACTGTGGATGTGGATGCATGTTAATCAATGGAAAGTGGTGTTTGGTGCACTTTATCTTGAGTACTCCCTACACAGACACGCTTCACGGATACACTATATTATACTGCAGTAAACGTGCAATAACACACCTCAATATACTGCCGTACACGTGCACTAACACACTTCAATATACTGCAGTACATGTGCACTAACGCACCTCAATATACTGCAGTAGACGTGCATTAACGCACCTCAAAATACTGCAGTACACGTGCACTAACACACTTCAATATACTGCAGTAGACGTGCATTAACGCACCTCAAAATACCGCAGTAGACGTGCACTAATGCACCTCAATATACTGCAGTACATGTGCACTAACGCACCTCAATATACTGCAGTAGACGTGCATTAACGCACCTCAAAATACTGCAGTACACGTGCACTAACACACTTCAATATACTGCAGTAGACGTGCATTAACGCACCTCAAAATACCGCAGTAGACGTGCACTAATGCACCTCAATATACTGCAGTACATGTGCACTAACGCACCTCAAAATACCGCAGTAGACGTGCACTAATGCACCTCAATATACTGCAGTAAACCTGTCCTGAAATACTAAAGTAAAAATGAACGGTTGCACTACACTCACATCAGTATATTCACACTACACTGACACTCCACACTCTCAATAGAGGCACAATAGCACACTAACTCCCTAGAGCCCTGTTCTCTCGCTGCACTCCGATATCACACTACAAATGGCTGCTCCTCTGGGGTGAGTCTATGAGCAATGGGCCATGATTGGACACAGTCATCATTACTTTCTCCAATCATGGCTCTGAAGGTGTTCTGTGCCCTGATTGGGCAAATCCTTCATTGCTTCAGCCAATCAGGGCTTCCAATGCCACGACAGTGGGCCGAACAAACGGTCAAACGTTCTGACAATTCAGGTGTTCGTCGATCGGGGGGGGGGGGTTGGAACAGCCAATGTTCGTCCCAAATTCATGCTCGGGCCGAACCATTCACCCAACACTAGTTACTATAACCGATCAAAACCGATCATCGTGGTTTTGTTTGGCTGTCTGGCCGGCTGGCGCACATGCTGTCTGGTCACTCAGGTCTACCTGTGGGGGAGACCGCTGCTTGTAGTTAGTGGCTCTGATTGCCATTACAAGAGAATCGATTGTCCAAAAAAAAAAAAAAAGGTAGCCTGCAAATGCATATCATCCCGGTAAAAATCACTGAAAGTCCAGTAACGTTCCGGTCTGGAAGTCGTTATTCTATGCGAAGGATCGTTTTTCTGATCATTTGACACATCAAAAAATTTGCGGCGTTTATGCACAATCATCTTTCCGTCGTCTGAGCTAAAATTGATGCTACATTTAGATTTTCCTGCATTTATTTCTGGATCTCCGTAACATTTGTTACATTTAGGCTACTTTCACACTGGAGCGGTGGGGGCATCGGCGCTATATTTAGCGCCGCTTTATTTGGCCGCTAGCGGGGTGGTTTTACCCCCCGCGAACGGCCGAAAAAGGGTCAATACTATAGCGGCGTTTTGCGGGCGGGTTCGGAGCGCTGCCCCATTGTTTCCAATGGGAACGGGCGATATAGGAGCGGTAAATATACCGCTCCTATAGCGAGCCAAAAATGCGGCTTGCAGGACATTTTCCAGCGTCCTGCAAGCGCACCGCTTCAGTGTGAAAGCCCTCGGGCTTTCACACTGAAGACACAGCAACAGCTGTTTCGGGTCGGTTTGCAGGCGCTATTTTTAGCGCAATAACGCCTGCAAACCGCCCCAGTGTGAAAGGGGCCTTATAGTACGCCCATTGTTACAATTTATTACAAAGAGTCCCCATATTAAAATGTTCAATTAGAATTGGGAAGTCCAAGGATACCTAAAAAAAATAAAAAAATTTAGCGCCTTCACTCATTTAAGGTGGACCGGTAATGTTAAAGTTGACCTCCGGCCTTCCCTTCAGTCTTGCACGGATGTTCCGGCTCCTCTCCTGGACTGAAACGGCTTCCTCTGATATCACTGCACAATGTGAGCGTCTCACCATGTGCATTAGAAGCTGCAGCAAGTCAGATAGAGCCCCGCCCCATTTCCTGGCTGGTGAATGTCCAGCATTATCCAATCGGTGCTCAAGCTGTGGCCCCTCCAGCTGTTGTGGAACTTAAAGTCCCATGAGGCATTGCAAGGCTCCCAAAGGCAGAGGTAGTTTCACAACAGCTGGAGGGCCGCAGGTTGAGCGCCAATGAATTCTAGTCCTTTCCTCCCCAGCCTGACAGTCCCTGGTCCTCTCCTTTCATTCATTGGAGGTCAGTTCTGTCAATCATGAAGGCTCAGCATCACATGTGGGCGTTCCCTATGCAACTACGGCCTGCCTAGGAATGCACACTTCACCAGACTGACACCCACCCATCAAGGTATTTGCATAACTCCTCTAGGGTTGCCACCTGTCCGGGATTCACCCGGACAGTACGGGTTTTGAAACATGTGCCGGGTCTCTGACCACCTGAGACCCAGACACATTATTCATTTCAGACCCGCCAGTGGCTCCCTGTCTCATTAGTGCGGCCGTGTCTCTTCCATTTCGGGCGCAGCCCTGCTTGATTTAATTCAGCTCCTGCTCAGCTGTCAGTGTGCAGGACGGGAGCCGGGACGCAGAGGCAGAGCCTCCATGCTGGCCGGTATCAGTGTGCAGGATGGGAGCCGGGACGCAGAGGCGGAGCCTCCATGCTGGCCGGGTATCAGTGTGCAGGACGGGAGCCAGGACGCAGAGGCGGAGCCTCCATGCTGGCCGGGTACTCTCCTCGAATCCTCTGGCTGGCTGCAGAAGGGACAAGGAGGTGGGCGGAGCCTCCCGACTCCCTGCTGCTCTGGAATGTGTGCAGAGATCGCTGGGACTGCAGCCAAGCTTTTAAGGTAAGTTTTTGCCATGTCAGGATTTCAAAGTACTCTCAACCCCCCTCCCCCCACCACCATACACTATACATACACCCCCCCCCCATCATACATTATACATACACCCCCCCCCCTCCCCCACCATACATTATACATACACCCCCCCCCCCCACCATACATTATACATACACCCCCCTCCCCCACCATACACTATACATACACCCCCCTCCCTCCACCATACACTATACATACATACACCCCCTCCACCCCCCCCCAGACACCATCCATATATACAGTTCTGCCCGGGTGACACCGTCCCCTGCCCTGCTGACACCGTCCCCTGCCCTACTGACACCGTCCACTGTTCTACTGACACCGTCATCTGCTCTACCCTGTCTACTGCCCTACAGACACCGTCCCCTGCCCTACAGACACCGTTCCCTGCCCTACAGACACCGTCCCCTGCTCTACAGACACCGTCCCCTGCTCTACAGACACCGTCCCCTGCTCTACTGACACCTTCCTCTGCTCTACAGATACCGTCCCCTGCTCTACTGACAGCGTCCACTGTTCTGACACCGTCCCCTGCCCTACTGACACGTCCCCTGCTCTACAGACACGTCCCCTGCTCTACAGACACGTCCCCTGCTCTACAGACACCTTCCTCTGCTCTACAGATACTGTCCCCTGCCCTACAGACACCGTCCCCTGCCCTACAGACACCGTCACCTGCCCTACAGACACCGTCCCCTGCCCTACAGACACCTTCCCCTGCTCTACAGACACCGTCCCCTGCCCTACAGACACCTTCCACTGCTCTACAGACACCGGCCCCTGCCCTACAGACACCGCCCCCTGCCCTACAGACACCGTCCCCGGCTCTACAGACACCGTCCCCTGCTCTACAGACACCGCCCCCTGCCCTACAGACACCGTCCCTTGCCCTACTGACACCGTCCCCTGCCCCTACTGACACATCCCCTGCTCTACAGACACCGTCCCCTGCTCTACAGACACCGTCCCCTGCTCTACAGACACCGTCCCCTGCTCTACAGACACCGCCCCCTGCCCTACTGACACGTCCCCTGCTCTACAGACACCGTCCCCTGCCCTACTGACACGTCCCCTGCTCTACAGACACCGTCCCCTGCTCTACAGACACCGCCCCCTGCCCTACTGACACGTCCCCTGCTCTACAGACACCGTCCCCTGCTCTACAGACACCGTCCCCTGCTCTACAGACACCGTCCCCTGCTCTACAGACACCGCCCCCTGCCCTACTGACACGTCCCCTGCTCTACAGACACCGTCCCCTGCCCTACTGACACGTCCCCTGCTCTACAGACACCGTCCCCTGCTCTACAGACACCGTCCCCTGCTCTACAGACACCGTCCCCTGCCCTACAGACACCGTCCACTGCTCTACAGACACCGTCCTCTGCTCTACAGACACCGTCCTCTGCTCTATAGACACCGTCCCCTGCTCTACAGACACCGTCCCCTGCCCTACTGACACATCCCCTGCCCTACAGACACATCCCCTGCCCTACTGACACATCCCCTGCTCTACAGACACCGTCCCCTGCTCTACAGACACCGTCCCCTGCTCTACAGACACCGTCCCCTGCTCTACAGACACGTCCCCTGCTCTACAGACACCGTCCCCTGCTCTACAGACACCGTCCCCTGCTCTACAGACACCGTCCTCTGCTCTACTGACACCTTCCTCTGCTCTACAGATACCGTCCACTGCCCTACAGACACCGTCCCCTGCCCTACAGACACCGTCCACTGCTCTACAGACACCGTCCACTGCTCTACAGACACCGTCCACTGCTCTACAGACACCGCCCCCTGCTCTACAGACACCGTCCTCTGCTCTATAGACACCGTCCCCTGCTCTACAGACACCGTCCACTGCTCTACAGACACCGTCCCCTGCTCTACAGACACCGCCCCCTGCCCTACTGACACGTCCCCTGCTCTACAGACACCGTCCCCTGCCCTACTGACACGTCCCCTGCTCTACAGACACCGTCCCCTGCTCTACAGACACCGCCCCCTGCCCTACTGACACGTCCCCTGCTCTACAGACACCGTCCCCTGCTCTACAGACACCGTCCCCTGCTCTACAGACACCGCCCCCTGCCCTACTGACACGTCCCCTGCTCTACAGACACCGTCCCCTGCCCTACTGACACGTCCCCTGCTCTACAGACACCGTCCCCTGCTCTACAGACACCGTCCCCTGCTCTACAGACACCGTCCCCAGCCCTACAGACACCGTCCACTGCTCTAAAGACACCGTCCTCTGCTCTACAGACACCGTCCTCTGCTCTATAGACACCGTCCCCTGCTCTACAGACACCGTCCACTGCTCTACAGACACCGTCCCCTGCTCTACAGACACCGTCCACTGTTCTGACACCATCCACTGCTCTACTGGCTGACAGTGTCCACTTTTAAGGTAGGCTATTTTCACTGACATTTCTTTTATTAATGGAATCATATTTTATGGGTACACTAATGCTTTTGTTTTATTTAACCATGCCCCTTTAAGTCCACCCCCCCCCCCCCCCCCCCCCCCCCCCCCCCCCCCCCCCCCCCCCCCCCCCCCCCCCCCCCCCACTGTTAATGCAATTTGGCAACAGACACTGTTCACCGTAGCACACCTCATTACTACTCTCTTTGGGTAACCCAAGGTATTTTACAATCCTATAGCGTGCACTACAAAAAAATTGCTGTGCGCCGCAAAATGTTCGGGTTTGGCTTGACGAAAAGGTGGCAACCCTAAACTCCTCCCATTGCTTGCATCAGCACTGAGGGGTCCTGAGAGGAGTGCTGAGGCTGGGTGCTGGGATGGTTTCAGGAAGCCATGTACAGCCCCCTGCCTGCCCCTCCCACCAGCCACAATTTGTCTGCAATATTATTATACACGATTTATATAGTGCCAACAGTTTACGCATCGCTTTACAATGTAGAGTGGGACAGCACAATTACAGTACAGAAGGTACATTGTAAAGGGAGGGGGTGGTGGTACAAAAAAGGTAATAGATGCAGGGAATGATTTGATGGGGGTGGCTCGGGAACAGTTCCTATGTGGGTGTGAGATAGGCTTCCCTGTATAAATGAGTTTTCAGGGATCTCCTAAAGGTGGACAGGTTAGGGGCTGATGGGACAGACTGGGGCAGGGAGTTCCAGAGGATGGGAGAGGCTCTGGAGAAGTCCTGAAGGCGAGCATGGGAGGAGGTAACAAGGGAGCTAGAGATCAGGAGGTCCTGGGAGGAGCGGAGGGGACGATATCTGCAGATGAGGTTGGGGATTCAGATGGGGGCGATGTTGTGGATGGCCTTGTATGTTGTCGTTAGAATTTTACATGGTGGGGGAGGGGAAGCCAGTGAAGGGATTGGCAGAGAGGGGCGGCAGCCACGGATCGATTAGTGAGGTGTATTAGTCTAGCAGCAGAATTAATAATAGACTAAAGGGGGAGGAGCCTGTGTAAGGGTCGGCCATTGAGGAGAGAGTTGCAGTAGTGAAGTCGGGAAATAATCGAGGAGTGAATGAGTTGCTTTGAGGTGTCATTAGTCGGGAAGGGTGGAGTTCTGGAGATGTTGCGGAGGTGAAGGCGGCAGGATTTAGCCAGTGATTGGATATGGGGGCTGAAGGAGAGGTCAGAGTCAGAGATTACACCCAGGACCCTGGCATGTGTGGGAGGGACCAATGGTTGTGTTGTTGACATTAATGGTGAAGTCACGGGGGGGGGGGGGGGAGGAAATATTACAAGCTCAGTTTTAGAAAGATTGAGTTTGAGGAAGTGGTGTGACATCCATACCGAGATGTCATTCAGTAAGTTTGAGATCCGTGAGGAGATGGAGGAGGAGAGTTGAGGAGATGGAGAGATAGATCTGGGTGTCGTCAGCATAGAGTTGGTATTGGAAACCATGGGAGGTCATCAACTGGCCCAGGGAAGAGGTATAGAGTGAGAATAGGAGGGGCCCAAGGACGGAACCTTGGGGTACCCCAACAGAGAGGAAGGGGAGCGGAGAAGATGGGAGTTGTGACACTGAAAGTGCGCTGAGATCGGTAGGAGGAGAACCAGGATAAAGCAGAATCACGGAGGCCAAGGGAGTGGAGTTTACTGAGGAGGAGCAGGTGGTCAAGTGTTTGGAAGGCAGTAGAGAGGCCTAATGCCGCGTACACACGGTCGGAATTTCCGATGGAAACAGTCCGATGGGAGCTTTTCATCGGATTTTCCGACCATGTGTATGCCCATCGGTCTTTTTCTGTCGGCATTTCCGACGGACTTTGGATTGAGAACCTGTTCTTAACCACTTCAGCCCCGGACCAATTGGCAGCCAAAGGACCAGGCCCCTTTTTGCGATTCGGCACTGCGTCGCTTTAACTGACAATTGCGCGGTCGTGCGACGTGGCTCCCAAACAAAATTGGCGTCCTATTTTTCCCACAAATAGAGCTTTTTTTTGGTGGTATTTGATCGCCGCTGCGGTTTTTATTTTTTGCGCTATAAACTAAAATAGAGCGAGAATTTTTTTAAAAAAAAAAAAAAAATGCAATATTTTTTGCTTTTTGCTATAATAAATATCCCCAAAAAATATATAAAAAAACTTTTTTTTTCCTTAGTTTAGGCCGATACGTATTCTTCTACATATTTTTGGTAAAAAAAAAAAAAATTGCAATTAGCAATTATTGATTGGTTTGCGCAAAAGTTATAGCGTTTACAAAATAGGGGATAGTTTTATAGCATTTTTATTAATATTTTTTTTTTTACTAGTAATGGCGGCGATCAGCGATTTTTATTGTGACTGCGACATTATGGCGGACACATCGGACATTTTTGGGACCATTGTCATTTATACAGCAATCAATGCTATTTAAATGCACTGATTCCTATGTAAATGACACATGCAGTGAAAGAGTTAACCACTAGGGGGAGGGGAGAGATTATGGGCTGTGACGTGTATGTGTGTTTGTTTACATTAGGGGGCGTGGCTGTACGTCTGACGTCATTGATCGGCTTTTCCGATGACAGGGAACAGCCGATCAATGACAGGCAGAGTAGGAAGCGCGGGGAGAGGTTTGTTTACACAGACCTCTCCCCGTTCTTCAGCTCTGTGACCCGATCGCGGGACACCAGCGGCGATCGGTGCGCTGGTCCCGCGGCCGGGGTCACGGAGCTCGTGCCATTCTAATTCCGACGCATGCTCGGAAGCATTAAACTTCCCTTTTATAGTGCAGTCGAACGTTTAAGGTGTGGGGTTATTGACCATCGGAATTTGGTGTGACCGTGTGTAGGCAAGACAGTTTGAGCGAAATTCCGTCGGAATTCCGACGGGAAAACCATCTGGGCTTTTTTCCGATAAGAATTCCGACCGTGTGTACGCGGCATAAGAGTATGGAGAGGAGTAGGGAGTAATGGCCATTGGTCTTAGCAGTTAGTAGGTGATTGGTGAGTTTTCGTAGGGCAGTTTCCGTGGAATGTTGGGGACAGAAGCCGGACTGTAGGGGGTCGAGAAGGTTGTTCTCATTCGGTCATGGACAAGGCGTTCGATGAGCTCGGAGGCAAACGGGAGCAGGGAGATGGGTCTTAAGTTATTCAAACAGGTGGGGTCTACTGAGGGTTTTTTAAGTATGGGGGGTAACCAGGGCATGTTTGAGCAGGGGAAGGAAAGGTGACGGAGGAGAGGTTGAAGATGTGTGCATTGCGTAGAGAAGCACAGAGACCCAGTGATATCAGGTGAATGTAAAGATAAACATTCTTTTTCGTTTTGAATGGAGTGTGAAAGATTTCTCAGATTCAGCATTTCATTTGTGTTCCTCCATTTCACTTATGGAGTATAAAAAAAAGGGAAATGTCGGCATCTTCTTCTCCCAAATAATTGTCAGAAGTAAAAATCACTTAATGTTCAGAAAGTAAAACAAGCCAAAATCACAAATGGAATTTCAGAACATAAAGCGAAGAATTAATTATTCGGCTTGGATGCGGCGCTCCTTTTGGTGTGAAAAGCACGCGATTCTGTTACTTCCAGATACTCAGAATTAACTGCTAATTGCAGAGGACCGGTGGGCGTTCTTATTTATTTATTTATTTATTTTTTTTTGGCGTGATATTTGCGACGCCACTTTATGAATAATTTGCATACAAAATGCTTTATTTTGGCAATCTATTAAAGAGCTGAACGGCGTTCGTGGCTTATCGCACCGACGCAGGATGAGGAATTTTCCGCCATCTCGTTAAATTCTGTTGATGCATAGCAATTTCCAGCATGGCACGAGGTGCCAAGACTTTTAAAGGAGCCTCGATTGAATTCAACAACAAAAAAAAAAAAAATAAGAAGGTTTGTTTTTTTGTTTAGCAAACATTGTGGTAACTTCAAAAGTCCTTAATTTCCTAAAGAGACGTTTTTGCAAACGCCCCTCCCCCATACACAATGTTTTTACTTTAAGTTATAAAGTAAATATAAACCATTTCCTGCCATATTTGGATTTCATCCCTCACTACAACCCACTCTTTCTGCATGCTAGTGGGCAGGCGGCTCAAACAGCAGCCTCTCTTATACCTTTATACATGGGTTTCCAACTATGAATGGATCATAAAGGGTCTGTTCACCCAATGTGAATCAATAGTAATAGGTAGGGACTGGTGGGGTCAATCAGTCCTTGTCTTGGATGATCCAAGAGATCGCACAGTCATAATTCCCCAGCTCTGTTACTGCGAGCCTGGGAGTTTTGGGTTTTCCCCATTCAGCTTTGTGCATTTAAGCGCCTAAGCAGGTGTACAGACCCGGGATCTTGGCACAGGGATTGGAGAAACCCCTCATAATGGGCACAGCCCTGGGAACTCGGCACAGGGAGGGTGGGAACCCCTCATAATGGGCACAGCGGGTGTACAGACCCGGGAACTCGGCACAGGGATGGTGGGAACCCTCATAATGGGCACAGCGGGTGTACAGACCCGGGAACTCAGCACAGGGATGGTGGGAACCCCTCATAATGGGCACAGCGGGTGTACAGATCTGGGAACTTGGCACAGAGATGGTGGGAGCCCCTCATAATGGGCACAGCGGGTGTACAGATCTGGGAACTTGGCACAGAGATGGTGGGAACCCCTCATAATGGGCACAGCGGGTGTACAGACCCGGGAACTCGGCACAGGGATGGTGGGAACCCCTCATAATGGGCACAGCGGGTGTACAGACCCGGGAACTCAGCACAGGGATGGTGGGAACCCCACATAATGGGCACAGCGGGTGTACAGATCTGGGAACTTGGCACAGAGATGGTGGGAGCCCCTCATAATGGGCACAGATCTGGGAACTTGGCACAGAGATGGTGGGAACCCCTCATAATGGGCACAGCGGGTGTACAGGCACAGAGATGGTGGGAACCCCTCATAATGGGCACAGCGGGTGGTGGGAACCCCTCAGACCCGGGAACTCAGCACAGGGATGGTGGGAACCCCTCGTAATGGGCACAGCGGGTGCACAGACCCGGGAACTCAGCACAGGGATGGTTGGAACCCATATGGGGCACAGCGGGTGTACAGACCCGGGAACTCAGCACAGGGATGGTGGGAACCCCTCATAATGGGCACAGCGGGTGTACAGACCCGGGAACTCAGCACAGGGATGGTGGGAACCCCTCGTAATGGGCACAGCGGGTGCACAGACCCAGGAACTCGGCACAGGGATGGTGGGAACCCCTCATAATGGGCACAGCGGGTGTACAGACCCCAGAACTCAGCACAGGGATGGTGGGAACCCCTCATAATGGGCACAGCGGGTGTACAGACCCGCGAACTCAGCACAGGGATGGTGGGAACCCCTCATAATGGGCACAGCCCTGGGAACTAGGCAAAGGGATGGTGGGAACCCCTCATAATGGGCACAGCCCTGGGAACTAGGCAAAGGGATGGTGGGAACCCCTCATAATGGGCACAGTGGGTGCACAGACTCAGGAACTCAACACAGGGATGGTGGGAACCCCTCATTTTCCTTCAACTTCACAATGATGTGCCACTTTGTGTTGGTCACATAAAATCCCAATAAAATACATTAAAGTTTTTTTGGTTGCAACATGACAAAATGTGGGAAATTAAGGGGTATGAATACTTTTTTCAAGGCACTGTATACAGAGTACCAATATTAAATACATTGTGATGTCATGATTGCCATTACAACATTTATGGACCAGCACACCCTAAATTAATGACAATTTGTTTGATTTTTAGAAATTGGGTGTTCACTTTTTTCCTTCTTTGTCCCAGTTTAGTGTTGTTGGTCCTGGAGATCACATGATCGTGTAAAACACCAGGGGGGGCAGATTAAAAAAAAAAAAAAAAAAATTGCAAAAAAAAAAAAAAAAAAAATTGCATATCAACTGCCCCAGTGAATGTATACATGGTCTGTGAATGTGGAGGGGAACCTGTTATTAGGTAACTTTGTGTTGGTGAAATGTTCACTTGCGGCACGCCTAGTGTGCCTGCGCCATAGACAGCGGTGCCCTTTCTTTGTAAAATATCTCCTTCATCGTGTAGGTTTAGGAGATATTTCCTGGACCTACAGGAAAGCCTTAATCTAGGCTTTCCTGTAGGTCAAAGTGGTCTGTAAGGGTTTACAACCACTTTAAAAAAAAAAAAAAAAAGAGAGAATTATGTATGTGATCCTAAACCAACTGTTGATGTAATCACTATATGTATATATTTTTTCAATAGCAGGCTTGTACCTCTAATTGGACTGCATACCCTGAGGAAGCCCGACATATGGGCGAAAACATGTTGTTAACTCCATTCTATATAGTGCTGTATCCTTAAAACCTTGTTGATTTGTACTTGCCAATTGTTAAAATATAACAATTTTCTATTCATTTTGCTCTTTAACCTCTTCCTGACCGCCCACTGTCATATGACAGCGGCAAGAAAAATCTGTTGTTCCGGGCCACCGTCATATGACGGCATTCCCTTTGCGGCCACTAGGGAGCACACGAGCTCCCGCCACGTCGCTGGGGACCCGATGCACGTGCCCGGCAGCCGCGGTGTCCGCCGGGCACCCGCGATTGCCCAGTAACTGAGCAGGATGTGGATCCGTGTGTAAACACAGATCCACGCGCTGTCAGGAGAGGAGACGATGGTGTGTCCCTTGTACATAGGGACACCGATCGGTCACCCCCCCCCCCAGTTAGAATCACTCCCATAGGGAACATATTAACCCCTTCCCTGCCAGTCACATTTATACAGTATCAATGCATTTTTATAGCACGGATCGCTGTATAAATGTGAATGGTCCCGAAAATGTGTCAAAAGTGTCTGATATGTCCGCCGCAATATCGCAGTCACGAAAAAAAAGTGTATATAAATAAAAAAAAAAAAAAAAAAAAAAAAAAAAAAAAATCGCAGATTGCCACCATTACTAGTAAAAAAAAAAAAAAAAAAAAAGCTACAAATCTATCCCCTATTTTGTAAACGCTATAACTTTTGCGTAAATCAATATACGCTTATTGCGATTTTTTTTTGCCCAAAAATATGTAGAAAAAATACATATCGGCCTAAACTAATGAAATAATGGATTTAAAAAAAAATAAAAATTGGATATTGATTATAGCAAAAAGTAAAATAGAGTTTTTCAAACTTGTCCCTTTTTGTTTATAGCGCAAAAAATAAAAAAAAACACAGGGGTGATCAAATACCACTAAAATAAAGCTCTATTTGTGAGGGGAAAAAAAAAAAAAAGATAAAAATTTGATTTGGGTAAATCGTTGCATGACCGCGCAATTGTCAATCAAAATGTGACAGCGATGAAAGCTGAAAAATGGCCTGGTCAGGAAAGGGGGGTGTTCGTGCCCGGTAGGCAAGTGGTTAAAATAAAAATTCTCATACATTATAGTTGATACAATGTCAATTTATTTTGCACCTCAAAAATCCCAATTCCCTCCTCTTACATCTATTTATAGGTAAAGTTGATCCAGGGAATATCCCAGTTGCCTCTCGGGGAATCAGGATTTTTTTTTTTTTTCGTTGCTGTAGCAAATTGGATTGTGCTTTTGTATTTTTGCCTTCCTCTGGATCATCTGTGGCTATAGAGTTGTGTATCCCCCCCCAATGTTATACCTTTCATTTTCATTTTAAAAATGTAATATAGTTTTATAAGGTGGGGGTCAAGCACTGCCCCCAATGGATGGTAAACTAGAGGAGCCCATGATGGAAAACATGAAAAAAAAAAACAATTAGATAGAAAAATATTTTATTTTTATTCACATATACCAATACTTCAAACCACAGACAGCATAAAAGAAAATTCTCCAAACCATAAAGACAAAAAAGGCAAAGAACATTAACATATTACACACATGTATGCAACATTTTCTTAATAAAAACCTTTGATTGTGAAAAAAAAAAAAAAAAAAAAAAAATTTGATATATATATATCACACTATTTTATTAGAGTTCCCCAGGGGTTCAGTGCACCATTATATAGAAGTATTAGCTGGAGAGCTTCATGTCCACATGTGAAAGACATTCATAGTGAGTAATAAGGGCCCATTTACACTAGAGGTTGGAGGGGGGCATAAAACCCAATGGTTGAACTGCATTTTTACTCCCCCCTTAACTGACAAGGCAGTGGCTGCACACATGACCGATGTGGCATGAATTGCACCCCCTGTTGTGCTCAGTGGGCACTACCGCCTGAGCATGACCCATTCATGGGGTAGTTCTGCAACTGTACACAGTTATAATGCAATAATCTGGCATTTAACAGGCTGTGATGGGGGAAACCACCTTACCGCCCATCAAATGTTCTCTGAAGAATGAACACTAAATGAGCCCCAACTGGGAAAAGGACCTTGCTTGCTGGAGGAGAAATGTGGACAGGTAAAAAAATAAAATAAAAAACAAAATGGAACCTGGCCCCGTTTGGATAGACTCCTTTCCCGACAGTCCCTAGATAGATGATCATAAATAGACAATACTTTGTTTAATCTTTATGAATATTGTACTATTCTTCTAGTTTAATCTCACCAAGTATTGTACTAACAATAATAATTTGAAAAGTGAAGAAAAAGTTTACACACTTATACCCTTATCTTAAGACATGAATTTATTATTTTTACTCTTATGTTTGTTTGAGAAGTTTCTCTATTCATAATATATATATATATATATATATATATTATATATATAATATATATATATATATATATATATATATATATATATATATATATATATATATATATATATATATATATATAGTATTTTATTGTAAAATATGTACTGTATTATCTTCAAAAAAGGGAAAAAATAAAAATGGAATGAGAACCTGAAATGCCACTGACCACCACTGGAGGGAGACTTCACCCAAACCCAGCAGATACCTTACCTACAATCTGGTGCAAGCTAATGGCTGTGGAGCCGCCCAATTACCACACATCTCTGGGATCACTCAAACTACCCTGTGAGCTAGAATCTTTGATGGCACACACACACACACACACACACACACACGACATTCTACACATGCCCAAAAACACAGGGCATGTGTAGCATGTCCACTTCACAGGAATTATTAGTTTGACTCGTGTTAAAGCAAACACTGTTTAGAGATGGGAGACACCTGAGTGTTTTCAGCTCATAAAAAACGCCAGGAAAAGCGCCCAACAAGCAAAATCCCATTAATTTCAATGGCACCTGTTCACATCTGAGCATAGTCACAAAAACACCTGAAAAACGCCTTAAGCTCAAAAAAATAAAATAAAAAAAATAATAATAAATATAAGAATGAGCTTGTTGGGGCAGATTACCTGCGTTTTTTTTTTTTTAGTTTTTACATTGGTGACCTGAGCAAAAAAAAAAAAAAAAAAAACGCAGCGAAATTGCGTGACTTTGAAATGCTCAGGTGTGAATGCAGCCCAAGTCAGAGATACAAAGTAACATTGTATCCGTTTCCCCATCTAAACAATGTTTATAAACAAAGAAAGTTTGTTTTGTATCATTCTGCTCATCTGCAGATCAAAGAAAGGAATGAACTTCAAATCTGCAGATGCCAAGTAAAGCAACAAGTTCTTTTGCTTTTAAAAATTCCTACTTAACCTTTTACTAGCCCTTTGCTTACTGTAAATCAGCCCTAATTATGTCCCCCATTCTTCAATAAATGTTAATGTAAAAAAAAACAAACAAAAGAACACGATTTGTAAATAAAATGTAACAAATGGTGTGACTGTAGATAAAGTGCACATCTTGTTCTGTAATTTTATCCTTTTTGAAAGGACGCTAAAAATCGAATTTTGGTACAAAGCATTGAAAACTAGCACTGGCCAAACAAAATGAAAAAAATAAATAAATAAATAAAAAAAAGAAGTGCATTTTGTTTAGTTTTGTTAAATTTTATTGTTCAAGGATTGCAAAATACATTTTTACAAGAGAACATGAAAAGAAAGCCTTCTGTCATTACTAAGGTAACAAGGTCATAGATTGTTTCAAGGACAAAGTGATTGCCAAATGAAACCAGTCCATAGGAGAAATGTAAAAATGTCTCTGCTCTATAGGGGGGATGAACAGGTGTGAGAGAGGGGAAAACTGGCCATATACTAGACATGTGCACTGACAAAAAAAAATCGTTAGTTTTCGTTTTTCATTTTTTTGCTTTTTTCGGAAAAACGAAATTTCCGGAATTTGGAAATGCAGAAATTTCGGGAATTTTCACATTTCTATTGTTCGGATTTCCGAATTTTGGATTTTCGGATTTTTGGAATTCGGGAATCCAAAGATTTGAAAATCCCAAAATTTGAAAAAAGAAAGAAAATCAGTTTAATTAATAACTATTAAAATTAACGAGTACGAATTTATCCAAAGTTACGAATTATCTGAAATAACGAATGCCGCATCTAAACAAATGGAAAAAGGTTTTATTATTGTTATTTATTATTAGATTCCATTACGGTTAGATGCGGCATTCGCTATTTCAGATAATTCGTAACTTTGGATAAATTCGTACTCGTTACGTTCACTAACAGACAAATTTGAAAGAGAATTCCAATACCTATAATTTAATAGTTACAGTGGTGTGAAAAAAGTGTTTGCCCCCTTCCTCATTTCCTGTTCCTTTGCATGTTTGTCACACTTAAGTGTTTCGGAACATCAAACCAATTTAAACAATAGTCAAGGACAACACAAGTAAACACAAAATGCAATTTTGTAAATGAAGGTGTTTATTATTAAAGGTGAAAAAAAATCCAAACCAATCACGGCCCTGTGTGAAAAAGTGATTGCCCCCCTTGTTAAAACATACTATAACTGTGGTTGTCCACACCTGAGTTCAATTTCTCTAGCCACACCCAGGCCTGATTATTGCCACACCTGTTCACAATCAAGGCATCACTTAAATAGGAGCTGCTTGACACAGTAAGGTCCACCAGAAGATCCTTAAAAGCTACACATCATGCCGAGACCCAAAGAAATTCAGGAACAATTGAGAAAGAAAGTAATTGAGATCTATCAGTCTGGAAAGGGTTATAAAAGCCATTTCCAAAGCTTTGGGAATCCAGCGAACCACAGTGAGAGCCATTATCCACAAATGGCGAAGACATGGAACAGTGGTGAACCTTCCCAGGAGTGTCCGGCCGCCCAAAATTACCCCAAGAGCGCAGCGACGACTCATCCAAGAGGTCACAAAAAGACCCCACAACAACGTCCAAGGAACTGCAGGCCTCACTTGCCTCAGTTAAGGTCAGCGTTCATGCCTCCACCATCAGGAAACGACTGGGCAAAAAGAACATCAAAGCTCGTCTCAATTTCTCCACAACACATCTTGATGATCCCCAAGACTTTTGGGACAACATTCTGTGGACCGATGAGACAAAAGTGGAACTCTTTGGAAGGTGTGTGTCCAAGTATATCTGGCGTAGAAGGAACACTGCATTTCAGAAAAAGAACATTATACCAACAGTAAAATATGGTGGTGGTAGTGTGATGGTCTGGGGCTGTTTTGCTGCTTCAGGACCTGGAAGACTTGCCGTGATAAAAGGAACTATGAATTCTGCTGTCTACCAAGAGATCCTGAAGGAGAATGTCCGACCATCTGTTCGTGTACTCAAGCTGAAACGAACTTGGGTTCTGCAGCAGGACAATGATCCTAAACACACCAGCAAGTCCACCACCGAATGGCTGAAGAAAAAACAAAATGAAGACTTTGGAGTGGCCTAGCCAAAGTCCAGACCTGAATCCTATTGAGATGTTGTGGTATGACCTTAAAAAAGGCCGTTCATGCTCGAAAACCCTCTAATGTAACTGAATTAGGACAATTCTGCAAAGATGAGTGGGCCAAAATTCCTCCAGGACGCTGTAAAAGCCTCATTGCACGTTATCGCAAACGCTTGGTTGCAGTTGTTGCTGCTAAGGGTGGCCCAACCAGTTATTAGGTTTAGGGGGCAATCACTTTTTCACACAGGGCCATGATGGTTTGGATTTTTTTTCACCTTTAATAATAAACACCTTCATTTACAAATTGCATTTTGTGTTTACTTGTGTTGTCCTCGACAATTGTTTAAATTGGTTTGGTGTTCCGAAACACTTAAGTGTGACAAACATGCAAAGGAACAGGAAATGAGGAAGGGGGCAAACACTTTTTTCACACCACTGTATGCACATGTGTTTCTGAAGATTTTTTTTTTTTGGTATAGCCAGCTTTTATCTCCCTGATTAGCAATTAAGCACCCCCCCCCCACCCCCATTGCTAGCAGTATATAACCAATCATCTCTTGGGAAAGGCACGTTTGCAGATGCGGGGGGGGGGTCTTTCTATAAGTGGGAGCACTTCTGACACTGCACAAAAGCGAAGGAACACAACACCTTGAAAAATACAATACAGGTGACCTTGTTTACACTTTCAGATTTTCCTCCCCTTCTAAAATACAATGGCTACCATTCCTTCTGACAGCCATGTCTTACATCCTTAAACTTTCTCTCCTGCACCCCTCTTCTCCACACCTTATATACATCACCCCCACTTCTGTCCTCTCCATATTATTGCACTCACCAACTCTGGCTAATTCTAAATCCACACACCCAATACTCCAAACCATTGGGGCATGTCCCCTCAAATCACACTCCCACATTACCTCCCTCACCCTTCTGCTTCTCCTATCTTCTGGTGATGTTTCCCCAAACCCCGGGCCTCCTTCATCTAACTGTATTCAACACACCCATTAACGTTCACCCTCTGTGTGCATTGCAGCTAATCTAGTTCCCCATTTCTCTTCTTCCCAAGACCAGACTCCCTTTCTCTTGCGCCCTTTGGAATGCTCGCTCCGTCTGTAACAAACTCGCCTCCATCCACGATCTCTTTATCGCCAACTCATTTACTCTACTTGCCATTACCAAAACCTGGCTTCACGAATCCACTGCGTCACGAATCCACTGACACTGCGTCTTCTGCTGCTCTATCCCAAGGTGGTCTTCTCTGGACTCACTCCCCAGACCCAGTGGACACCAAAGAAGGGGGTGTTGGAATCCTTTTAGACCCACATAGCACCTTTCAAGAACTTCACCCACCTCCCTCTGTCACTCTCCTCATTTGAGGCACACTGCATTAGTCTCTTCGCCCTAGTTTCGCCAAGGATAGCTGTGATCTACTGGCCCCCTGATCTGTCAAAATTGATGGCACAACTATCAGCCCATCCCACATGCCAAGGTACTAGGAGTAGTCCTGGACTCTCCTTGAAGCCCCATGAAGGCCAGAATTTTGGTTGGAAGCCAAACAGTGAGGACACTGTGTGGAGAGTGAACAAATCTTTGCTTTTTTGACTGCTGGTGATTGCTGGATTACATTTTTAGGTTCTTTCTGGACCTTTTCCTTTTATCTTCTTAATACCCTTTTCTTCTTACACTTTTTAAACAGTTTTTTTTTTTCTTTCCTTCCTTCAGCTTACTAATTAAGGGGAGTGCCTAATTGCTCCCAGGTGTTTCAGGCCTATATAAGTTTGTGTAGAGCTCATCGTGAGCCTGCTCATCTTTGAGACTGGTTGAACTCTGTCCAAGTGGAACTTGTCTAAGTGGTGAGTTAAAACCAGGAGTTTATAACAGGAGGTTGTAACAGGGGTCATAGTACCTATGCAGGGACCGTTGTCAGCCACATATCGCAGGACCATCATCTCCTCAGCATCCACATCGTCGCCACATCAACAGCCGCATCTTGGAGGATCATCGTCAGTCAAATCTCGTAGGACCATCATCCCCTCAGCATCCACATCGTCGCCACATCTCGCAGGACCATCATCCCCTCAGCAACCACATCTTCGGCACATCTCGCAGGAACATCATCTCCTCAGGAACCACACCGTCGCCACATCTCGCAGGACCTTCGTCAGTCACATCTCGCAGAACCATCATCTCCTCAGCAACTACATCTCGCAGGACCTTCATCAGCCACATCCCGCAGGACCATCATCACCGCAGCCACCACACCGTCGCTACATCGACAGCCACATCTCGGAGGACCATCACCTCCCATCAACCGGACCTTCGCCACTTCGATAGCCACATCTCGCAGGACTATCATCTCGACAGTAACCACATCATCGCCACAACTCGCAGGACCTTCATCAGCCACATCTTGCAAAACCATTATCTCCGCAGCAACCACATTGTCGCCAAATCAATATCACCATCATCCTTCTATTTTTTTTTGCTCTCTCAGCATGTGCATCTACAAATACTCAGCGGAAACCCTTCGCAGGCTAAGAAACATCACCTCAACATTGCCAACGCCCATTCAAAAAATACTACAAAAAGAGCAATTACTAAGGATCAACCCTCAATCAACCACTAATCAAAGGAAGACCCCAACTCAGCCGCAACACTTAACATGCGCCTTGATTAACACCAGATCGGCAGTCAAGCACAGACAAGAAGTCCACGACTTCATCACCCAAAACAACTTGGATTGTCTCTTCATCACAGAAAGCTGGCTAACACCTGACTGCAACACCATCCTAACCGAATTGGTCCCTGAAAAATACAGGATCCTAACGGAGCATAGAATAGGAAAAAAAGGAGGAGGCCTAGCAGTGATCTTCAAATCTCACCTTACGCTCGGCAAACCCACGCTACAGAACCCAGTGCCTTTTATGGAGACACTTTCTTTACAGCTGCAAACACCCCAAGACAGCATTCATATACTGCTATGCTACAGACCACCAGGACCAAAGACAAATCTCCTGATACCCTTCACCGAATTTATTTCAATGCACACCCTGAAAACCAAAAATGTCCTGGTACTCGGAGATTTCAATCTCTGGGCAAACAACACCGAAGACCCCATCGCCTCTGCCTGCATAAACCAACTGGAAGAACTAGGTCTTCAACAACTGATAAATGCTCCAACGCATGGTTCAGGACACACTCTGGACCTCATCTTCAAACAAAATATCATCATCAACATACTCAACAACTCGCCGCTACCATGGACTGACCATCACGCCATCAAATTCGAAATCACCACCAACAACACCTTCCAGAAATCAAACCACTCAACAACGACATACTGGACCAGATCTCAGAAGAAGCTACACTCGGAACTCTTCAAAACTACACTATCCAACAAAATAACAACTTTAAATTTAAACCACTCGACGGAAAAAACACTCAACTCCTTAAACAAAGCGTTACTACAAACAGCAGACGCAATCGCTCCGAAACGCAGAACGCTCATCCGCAATAAAAACTCTGGATGGTTTAATGGAACTCTTACTCTACTGAAGCAGGAACGCAGAAGAGCTGAAAGAGCCTGGAGAAGAAACTGTTCTAAAGAAAACCACACAAACTACAATACTCCCACAATGAAATATCACAAAGCTATCTTCAAAGCAAAAAAAGAACACTTCTCAACCACCATCACAAAAGCCCTAAACCGCCCTCGTGAACTATTCAAACTAGTCGCCCAGACTATGAACCCTACCTGCCTAGAGCCCCCTACCAACGAAACTCAAGAATTTTGCAATGAGTTATCGGATTTTTTTATCGACAAAATCGACAGCATTCGGGAAAATATCCAACAGAAAAATACAATCAACTGCATCCAAAAAGAGGAAGCCGATTCAAACATCGCACAACCACCAAATTTTTCGCTGACCCCGATCGCCATAGAGACCACAAGAAACATCATCAGAAGCCTCCGGGACAGCACTTCACCCAACGATATCATCCCCACAAAACTTCTGAAAGAATGCTGACATCTTGGCACCTACTATAACACTACTCATAAATCAGTCATTCAAAGAAGGAATTGTTCCGAACTCCCTCAAGCAAGGCATAGTCAAACCCCTCCTAAAGAAACCCAACTTGGATCCAAGAAACCCCAACCACCGAAGACCGATAACTAGCTTGAACACCATCTCCAAGATTATGGAGAAAGTAGTGGTACAACAGCTACAACTCCATCTGGACACACACAATCTCCTGGACCCTCTGCAATCAGGCTTCCGCCCGGGCCATGGCACAGAAACAGCTCTCCTCAAAATATGGGATGATGCCTTGGAAGCAGCAGATGATGGAGAATCATGTCTCCTGGTACTCCTGGACCTTAGTGCAGCATTTGACACACTGGATCACAACACTTTACTCACCCGCCTCAAAGAAGTAGCAGGAGTCACAGTTTCAGACTTACCATGGTTCACTTCCTTCTTAGGAAATCGGTCACAGACAGTGAAACTTGGAGCCTTCACCTCTGAATCCCGTGCAGTCTCCTATGGAGTCCCTCAAGGATCACCTTTGTCACCCGTGCTCTTCAACATTTACATCCGTCCACTCCTAAAAATCATCAGCAAATCTGATCTATGCTTCCACTCATACGCAGATGATACTCAACTCTACCTTCGGATCCCCGGACAAAAAGACCAATATCAGGAATTAGAAAAATGCCTCGCATCAATAGACGACTGGATGTCCACAAACTCCCTCAAACTTAAACGGAACCAAAACAGAACTCCTTCTCCTAAATGCAAACCGGAAAACTAAATCTACGACACCATGGACTCCGCCCACCATCCTTGGACAGACCATCCCCCCAAGCATAAAAGCCAAAAGTCTCGGTGTCATCTTCGATTCAGAAATGTCAATGAATGCACAAATAGGATCAGTAGTCAGCGGATCCTTCCACCTTCTACGCCTGCTACGTAGACTCATCCCCTTCATTCCAGAAAAGGACAAAGCCGTAGTGGTAGGAACAATCATCAACTCTCGACTCGACTACGCAAACTCCCTCTACATAGGACTACCTAAATTCCAGATTGCACGACTACAAGTCGTTCAAAACACGGCAGCAAGACTAGTCACAGGAAAAAAAACATGGGAATCCATCTCCCCATCCCTGAGGACCCTCCATTGGCTAACCGTAAAGAATCGGATCACATTCAAGACCCTCTGCTTGACCCACAAATGCACACAAGGAGATGCTCCTCAATACTTATGCGAAAAAATACAACACTACACCCCCAATCGCAACCTCCGATCTAACGACCAAAACCTCCTCCTTGTCCCCAAATCCCGGTACAAGTCAAGGGGAGAACGAAGATTTGCAGTCCAAGGACCACGGCTATGGAACGCTCTACCTACGAACATCCGCTTGGAAAAAGACCATCGGGCCTTCAGGAAAAAACTCAAGACCTACCTCTTCTAAGAAGGAATCAACGCAGGTCGGATCAAGCGCCTCGAGGCGATTCAGTTCGCAGTTGCAGCGCTATACAAATCATTCATTCATTCATGTCCAATCACTGTCCAAATCTTGCCGCCTCAACCTCCAGAACGTCTCCAAAATACACTCCTTTCTAACCAATGACGCAACAAAGCTCTTGATTCACTCCCTGGTCATCTCCCTCCTCTTACTCTAACCCCACCTTCAGTCCATCATGAATGCTGCTGCCAGACTCAGCCACCTTACCAACCGCTCAGTGTCTGCTACTCCTCTGTCAATCCCTCCACTGGCTTCCATTCACCCAAATTCAAAAAAATACTAACTATGTACAAAGCAATCAGCAAGTTTGCCCCCAGCTAAATCACTGACCTAGTCTTAAAAAAACAACCCAATTGTTTTTCTCAAGACCTCCTCTCTAGCTCTCATCACCTCCTCCCATGCTCGTCTCCAGGACTTTTCCAGAGCCTCTCCAAGCCTATGGAACTCATTACCCCAATCGGTCCGTCTATCTCCTACTCCATAAGCTTTTAGATGATCCCCGAAAACTCTTCAGGGAAGCCTATCCTAAAAACTATTTTCGTTTTGTCCATCTGATCATCCCCCCCACAGTTATTACCTTTGTTTCCACTTGACCTTCCCTTCTAGATTGTAAGCTCCAACGAGCAGGGCCTTCTGATCCCTCCTGTATTGTAATTGTACTGTCTTCCCTGATGTTGTAAAGCACTGCACAAACTGCTGGCGCTATATAATAAATTTCAATACACACCTTAAAAACCAAAAACTTGCTGGTACACTGGGCTTAACCTCTGGGCAAACTCCACCCAAGACCCCATCGCCTGCATTAACCAACTGGAAGAACTAGGTCTTAAGCAGATAAATGCTCCCACACATGGTTCAGGGCACATTCTGGACCTCATCTTCAAACAAAATATGTACATCAACATACCGCTACCATGGACGGACCACCACGCCATCAAATTTAAATAACAAAAAAAAAAAAAAAAAAAAAAAAAAAACACACACGCCACCAACACCACCCCCCAAAAGCCTAAACACTCAATAACACACTGGACCAGATCTCAGAAGAAACTACACTCGGAACTCTTCAAAACCACATTATCAAACAAAATAGCAATGCTAAATTTAAACCACTCAAAAGGAACAAACATTCAACTCCATAAAACAAGGCATTACTACAAAAACGGCAGACTCAGTCGCTCCAAAAAAATAAATAAAATTCTGGATGGTTTAATGGCACTCTTACTTTACTGAAGCAGGAACGCAGAAGAGCTGAAGGCGCCTGGAGAAGAAATTCTACAAAAAGGAAAACCACAAACTACAAAGCAATCTTCAAAAGCAAAAAAATAAAAACATTTCTCAAAAGCCTTAAACCGCCCTCGTGAACTTCTCAGGAAGAAAAAACGAAGAACAATCCTTACTCAACTAAAAGCAATACGATCACCACACAATCAAATTTTTTTCCCTGATCACAACTGACACCAAAAACATCAGAAGCCGCCGAGACAGCACATCAAATGACATCATTCCCACAAAACTCCTGAAAGATTGTGCCGACATCTTGGCTCCTACTATAACACATCTCGTAAATCAGTTGTTCAAAGAAGGGATTGTTCCGCTCGCCCTCAAGCAAGGCATAGTCAAACCCCTCCGAGTCCTAAATAAATCCAACCTTGAACCCTATGGAGAAAGCAGTAGTACAACAGCTACAACTTCATCTGGACACACAAACTCTTGGACCCACTTCAATCAGGCTCCTGCCCAGGCCATGGCACAGAAACGTCACTTCTCAAAATATGGGACAGCGCCTTTGAAGCAGATGGAGAATCATGTCTCCTGGACCTCAGTGCAGCGTTGGACACAGTGGACCACAACACTCTACTCATCTGCCTCACAGAAGTAGCAGGAGTCAGACTCAGATCTACCATGGTTCGCATCCTTAGGAAATCGTTCAGACAGTGAAACTAGAAGCATTCACCTCTGAAACTTGTGCAATTTATGGAGTCCCTCAAGGATCACCCTTGTCACCTGTGTCCTTCAACATCTATCCACTCCTCAAAATCATCAGCAAATCGGACCTTTGCTTCCACTCATACGCTGATGACACTCAACTCTATTTTCACATCAGATAAAAAAGACCAATACCAGGGACTAGAAAAATGCCTCACCATTGATAACTGGATGACCACGAGCTCCCTCAAACTCAATGGATTGAAAAAACAGAGCTTCTCCTCCACGCAAACCGAAATACAAAAACCAAGACCCCCATGGACACCACCCACCATCCTTGGACAGACCATCCTTCCAAGCACCAAAGCCAAAAGTCGGAGTCATCTTCGACTGAGAGGTCAATGGAGAGGTCAATGGATGCACATAAGGATCAGTAGTCAGGGGATCTCGCCATCTTCTACACCTGCTACGTAGACTCATCCCCTTCATTTCAGAAGAGGAGAAAGCAATAGTAGTTGGAACAATCAATTCCAGACTTGACTACGCAAATTCCCTCTACATAGGACTACCTGATTACCAGATTTTGGACGACTTGTAGGCGTGCAAAAACACAGCAGCAAGACTGGCAACAGGAAAAAACCTGGGAATCCATCTCTCCATCCCTGAGGACCCTCCATTGGCTGACTGTAAAGGATCGGATCACATTCGAGACCTTCTGCCTCACCCACAAATGCACACAAGGAAAAAACACTCCTCAATACCTATGTGAGAAAATAAAAAAACAATGCATACCCAAATTGCAGTATCAACTAACCAAAACCTCCTCATCCCAAAGTCCCGCTACAAATCAAAAGGGAGAACGAAGATTCGCAGTCCAAGGACCACGGCTATGGAACGCTCTACCCAAAAACATCTGCAAGGAAGAAAACCAATCGGGCCTTCAGAGAAAAGAAAAAAAAAATAACTCAAGACCCACCTCTAAGAAGCAAGACACAGGACTGATCAAGCACCTTGAGGCGATTCAGGTCGCATTAGTAGCGCTATACAAGTCATTCATATGTATTCTGAAATCAAATTCTTGTGTCTGCCTAGTGGATACTGCCTAATCTGCACTGAGACCTCTTGAAGTTATGACCTCCTCCATAGCCTGCTAAAGGCAGGACTCATTCAGCAGCTACACACGGTAGCCAAGGACGGCGCTATGTGCACAGAGGTTTGGCACCAGCCAAGGTTTTAGCCCATCAGGGTTGGTATTACCGAACAGTTTTAGTAAAAAAATGAGCTAGTGGCGAGTTGACGACAACTAGACATGTGCACTGCCGAAAAATTTGATAGTTTGTTAGTCTTTTTTTTCCTGGAAAGCAAAAACTTTGGAATTCGAAACTTCCAAAACAACTTAAAATTATAGGTATTGGAATTTCCTTTCAAATTTGGCTGTTAGTGAATGTAATGAATACAAATTCATCTGAAGTTACAAATTATCCATAATAGCGAATCTAAACAAATGGAACAGAACAAAAACACAATTTATAATTCGTTTATTAGTCATTACGGATCATTCGTAGCTTCGGATATATTTGAATTAGTTACGTTCACCAACGACCAAATTTGAAAAGGAAATTCCAACATCTAATAGTTATTGTCACGGTCCCTGCACCTCCTTGTCCCTTTACACCCCAGAGAGCTGTTTCCTGCTGTGATTGTTTGGAGTGTGGTTGTATTCCATTGTTTGTGTCTGCCTTGGAAGAAATGTATATTATGGAATGGATGTCCATGCGGAGGGGGACTCCCGTTTCCAAGGATGGGAGTGAAGAGTGAGGGATTTGATCTGTTGAAACATGTGCTGGTAGAAAGGCGGTTGTGTGGTTTGCCAGTCCTGCAGCCTCCATCCAGGGAGTGGATTACCCTTGGCTGTGTGCGCCACCCTGTGATCCTTTACGCTGTTAGTAGAGCAAAATTTATTCTCATGTACCCAAGACAGGGCACGGACTACCCCTACTTGCCAGAACTCTGTTACTTCCTTTGTTTGGCCAGCCTGGCGCGTATTACCCTTTAGCAACACACTTTTACCCCGCTGTGCATATATACTGTATTCCAGACTCTTGCTTTGCCTGGCTGTGATAGCTGCTACCTGGCTGGGTGTTAACCCTGCTACCATTAAAAAGATTTCTGGTTGCTTCTACTTCCCACATGTGTCTGTTACAGCTCCATTACCGTTATTACACACACACACACACACACACACACACCAGAAGGTGGGGCAGAGTTATGTGCAGACATATGATCATGGATGAAGAAAAGACGCTTGTCAGACGTGCTGTCAGCAGTTCCGCAGGTGCTTCGGCCTAGTCCGGCTGCGCCAGATCACCGCTCGTCGGCCAGCAACTTGCCCCTCATTCAGGTCAGTTCAGGCCCGGGTACCCATGCCACCCGGACCCCCCCCCCCCCCAATCCTCGATTGCCACCACACCTGCTGGGAAGCAGAGATCAGGCCAGCCCGTGCCTCTGGCCTAGCCCGGCGGCCATCTTTGTACACCCAGATACTACACAGGACAGCCCCAGGACCCCCCAGCAGATACAAACAGGACCTGCTTTCATTACAGGTCAATCACCTTGGTGGGCAACATCCACAGCCGCCTCTGCTCTAGCTAGCTAGCCGAGAAAAAAAAAAGCGGCTGCGGCTGAGACCTAGCCCACGCCAGTCACCTCCCAGCTAACCCTTACCTCCTTCTGCATGCCCTTCCCGTCTCAGAACACCACTGCCCTAGCAAGCGGACCTCACCGCAGAGGCACCAGGCCACACAGCAACCCCCTCAGGGACCATCTCCAATCAGGTAAGCCCTTGGGGACCTCCCCCCCCCCCCCCCACTAGCAGTTGATCCAGGGCCCTTAGGTCCAACCATCTCTGGGGGTCAGGAAGGAATTTTTTCCCCTACTGAGCAATTGGCTGGCACAGCTAGGGGTTTTTCGCCTTCCTCTGGATCAACGGGAGGGCGGTAGGTTCAACAGGCCCCCCCCACCGGAACTATTCGCACTAGCTCAGCAACACACCACAGCTGTCAGCAGTATGCTTCTGGTCCAGGATCTTCGCTACAAGCAGAGGCAGCCAGGAACCTGCTACTCGACTAAACAGACTCCTTACATCTAACTGCGCATAGACTCTGTTCTACACATCAAAAGGGTGTTAAGGTGGTATCTGTTAATCTAATTGCGTATACTTGTTGATGTTAATATGCAAGAATATAGATTGGGGATTGGAGTCTATTCTACACCTCAAAAGGGTGTTCAGGTGGCATCTCTTAATCTAATCAGTAGTCACACATCAAAAAAAGGGACTTGATGTCGATATGCAACAAATACAAATTAGGGCAGTCTATGACTGCAGCTGAACATAACATGAGGAATATAAGGAGGCGGCCTAGCAGTGATTTTTAAATCTCACCTGGTGCTCACCAAACCAATTTTACAGAACCTAGTGCCTTTTATGGAGACACTGACGCTACATCTTCAATCAACACCATGACACCACCCACATTTCTACTTTGCTATAGACCACCATGACCAAAGACCAATCTTCTTACACCCCTCACAGAATTCATTTCAATACACACCCTGAAATCCAAAAACCTCCTGGTACTTGGTACTTTACCCTCTGGGTAAATTCTTCCCAAGACCCTATCGCGACCGCCTGCATCAGCCAACTGGAAGAACTGGATCTCCAGCAACTGATAAAGACTCCCACACGGGTCAGGACACACCCTGGACCTCATCTTCAAACAAAATTTGGACATCAAAATACACAACATACCACTACCATGGACGGACCACCACGCCATCAAATTTAAAATCTCCACCAATACCACCAAAAACAGAAACCTGCAACAACTCATTGGACCAGATCGCAGAAGAAACTGCACTCCAAAACCACTTTATCAAACAAAATAGCAACGCCGAATTTAAGCCACTCAACGTAACAAACTCTCAGCTCCCTAAACAATGTATTACTACAATCAGAAGACTCAGTGGCTCCAAAACGCAGGACACTCATCCGGAGGAAAAACGCGGGATGGTTTAATAGCTCTCACGCTACTCAAGCAAGAACACAGAAGAGCTGAAAGAGCATGGAGAAGAAATCCTACCAAGGAAAAAAAAAAAAAAAAAAAAAAAAAATCACACAAACTACAAAGGACTCAGAGAATCATCACAAAGCAATCTTCAAAGCTAAAAAGATTTCTCAAATACCATCTCATCGGCCCTAAACCGCCCCCGGGAACTTTTTAAAATAGTTGCCCAGTCGATGAACCTGGTATGCTTAGAGCCCCCAGCAAACGAAACCCAAGATTTCGGCAAAGAATTCAGATTTTCAGATTTTCTCATCAAAAAAAAAAAAAAACACCCGACAACATCCAGAAAATAATTCATCTGAAAAAAATTAATAAAAAATCCAACCGCAGTCAACCAGCGCAAAAAGACGATAGCGACAGGAACATCCCACAACCAAAGTTCTCTGACACCAATTACCACGGATATCACTAAAAACATCAAAAACCTCAGAGACAGCACATCTATTGACATCCCCACAAAACTCCTGAAAGAATGCTCCGACATCTTGGCTCCCACCCTAACTCCTCATAAATCAATCGTTCAAAGAAGGGATTGTTCCAGGTGCCCTCAAACAAGGCATTATCAAACCCCTGCTAAAGAAACCCAACCTCGACCCCCGGGACCCCAACCACAGAAGACCGATAACAAGCTTGAACATCTCCAAGATTATGGAGAAGGCGGTGGTACAACGCCACCTGGACACACACAAACTCCTGGACCCTCTACAATCAGGCTTCCACCGAGGCCATGATACATAAACCGCACTCCTGAAGATATGGGACGACGCCCTTGAAGCAGCTGATGACGGAGAATCCTGTCTCCTGGTACTGTTGGACCTCAGTGCAGCGTTTGATACTGTGGACCACAATACTCTACTCATCCGCCTCACAGAAGTAGCCGGAGTGACAGACTCAGATCTACAATGGTTTGCATCCTTCTAAGGAAAAAAAAAAAAAAAAAAAAAAGCGGTCTCAGAGTGAAACTAGGAGTTTTCACCTCTGAAACCCGGGCAATCTCTTGCGGAGTCCCTCAAGGATCACCCTTGTCGCCAGTGCTCTTCAACATCTACATCCGTCTACTCCTCAAAAATCAGAAGATCAGACCTCTGCTTCCACTCATACGCTGACGACACCCAATTATATTTTTGTATCACCGGACAAAAAGACCATCAGCAATTAGAAAAAATGCCTCACTATGATAGATGACCACTAGCTCCCTCAAAACTTAATGAATCGAAAACTTCTTATTCTACATGCAAACCAAAACTCCCGAACCAATATCCCTTGGACACCACCCACCATCTTTGGACAGACCATCTCCCCAAGGACCAAGGCCAAGAGTCAGTCATTTTTGACTTAGAAATGTCAATGGATGCCCAAATAGGATCAGTAGTCAGTGGTTCTCACCATCTGCTCCGCCTTCTACGCAGACTCATCCCCTTCATTCCAAAGGAGGACAAAGCAGTGGTAGTTGGAACGATCATTAATTCACAACTTGACTACGCAAACTCCCTTTACATAGGATTACCCCAATATCAACTTGCGCGCTTACAACTTATCCAAAACACGGCGGCAAGGCTGATAACAGGAAAAAAAAAAAAAAAAAAAAAAAACTGGGAATCCATCTCCCCTTTCATGAGGAGCCTACATTGGCTAACCATAAAGAATCGGATCACATTCAAGACCCTCTGCCTCACCCACAAATGCACACATGGAGACGCTCCTCAATACCTTTGAGAAGATAAAAACACTACACACCCAATCGCAGTCTGCGATCGGCTAATCAAAACCTCCTCATTCCCAAACCCCGCTACAAATCAGAGGGAGAGCGGAGATTCGCTGAACAAGAACAAGAAGAAGAAATTTAAAATTTCACAAGGCAAAGACAAGAGTTGAATATTAAAAGGATATTACACGTACACCATTTTAGGTGTGGCAGAGTCCCATTTTCAACTGGCCACAAGGGGGCATCTGTTGCCTTATGATTTATGCATACATTTCATTTAGATATCTATGTAGGTGTGTAACATAGCTTCCCAGAAGTCCGTTATACAGACGATTCAGTACCTAAAAGCAGGGGGTCTCAAACTGGTGGCCCTCCAGCTGTTGAAGAACTACAATTCCCATGAGCCATTGCAAGGCTGACAGTTACAAGCATAAATCCCATAGGCTGAGGCATGATGGAACTTTTAGTTCTGCAACAGCTGGAGGGCCGCCAGTTTGAGAACCCCTGATCTAAACCAATGGGACCCAACCCTCTTTGTTCTACAAATATTCACTTAAGGATCCCTCGTTTTGATAAGCAATGAAGGTGGCCAGCCCATCAATACCCAACTCCCCTGAAAAAGGTCAAGTTAAATCTCCCGCACAAAATAGTCTGGGCCAAGAATTTGCATTAAAAAAGGGGGCTGACTTATGCAAAGTATAAGGATTGGAGATGTAGCCAATCCTTAACCAGGAATAGGGGATGCCCACACCATGCCAACCAATGAGGCATCAGCCTGTAAATTATATACACAGATTAGGCGGGAGGGGAGAGTGCACACTATGGTAGAGCAGTCACCAGAATGGAACCTTTGTGGGCATGGCAACTATGGAAAATCTATTGTACTTGTATCTAAAGGTTTGTTTTTTTTGCTCGGTAGATTAAATGTTTTGAGTATTATACTCTGTATTCCTTCATGTAATGCATGATTTTTACCATTTCCCTGTACAACAGATAGCTGTATTAGTATTTATCGGCGTATAACAGTTCCCCCCCCCCCCCCCTTAAAAATCAGGGGAAAATCATGGGTGCGTGTTCTACGCTGATCCCTGCTGATTGGCGATGCTTGCTCCTATCACAATATACACATAGCCCAGTGTACTCGGCTCCTCAGTCATGCCCAGTCCCTCCATTGGACCTGTTATATGTACATCATAGGGGCAGGGACTGCGAGAGGAGCCAAGCACACTCGGCTTAGTGTATGTCGGCAGCGCTCACTCCTCAGTCAGCGGAGATCAGCGCCAATTTTAAATAAATAATCGGCCTACAAAGAGACTGGGCAAGGGTGCATTTAAATGCAAGTTTTTTTTACTTAAAATTCCCTCCTAAACTTGGGGTGCGTGTTATACACCGATAAACACAGTAATTTCCCACAAGTCATTCTGCCCAAATTACAGTGGTGTGAAAAAGTGTTTGCCCCCTTCCTCATTTCCTGTTCCTTTGCATGTTTGTCACACTTAAGTGTTTCGGAACATCAAACCAATTTAAACAATAGTCCAGGACAACACAAGTAAACATGCAATTTGTAAATGAAGGTGTTTATTATTAAAGGTGAAAAAAAATCCAAACCATCATGGCCCTGTGTGAAAAAGTGATTTCCCCCCTTGTTAAAACATACTATAACTGTGGTTGTCCACACCTGAGTTCAATTTCTCTAGCCACACCCAGGCCTGATTATTGCCACACCTGTTCACAATCAAGGCATCACTTAAATAGGAGCTGCTTGACACAGTAAGGTCCACCAGAAGATCCATAAAAGCTACACATCATGCCGAGACCCAAAGAAATTCAGAACAATTGAGAAAGAAAGTAATTGAGATCTATCAGTCTGGAAAGGGTTATAAAGCCATTTCCAAAGCTTTGGAAATCCAGTGAACCACAGTGAGAGCCATTATCCACAAATGGCGAAGACATGGAACAGTGGTGAACCTTCCCAGGAGTGGCCGGCCGCCCAAAATTACCCCAAGAGCGCAGCGACGACTCATCCAAGAGGTCACAAAAGACCCCACAACAACATCCAAGGAACTGCAGGCCTCACTTGCCTCAGTTAAGGTCAGCGTTCATGCCTCCACCATCAGGAAAAGACTGGCAAAAATGGCCTGCATGGCAGAGTTCCAAGGAGAAAACCACTGCTGAGCAAAAAGAACATCAAAGCTCGTCTCCATTTCTCCACAACACATCTTGATGATCCAAGACTTTTGGGACAACATTCTGTGGACCGATGAGACAAAAGTGGAACTCTTTGGAAGGTGTGTGTCCAAGTATATCTGGCGTAGAAGGAACACTGCATTTCAGAAAAAGAACATTATACCAACAGTAAAATATGGTGGTGGTAGTGTGATGGTCTGGGGCTGTTTTTGCTGCTTCAGGACCTGGAAGACTTGCCGTGATAAAAGGAACTATGAATTCTGCTGTCTACCAAGAGATCCTGAGGAGAATGTCCGACCATCTGTTCGTGTACTCAAGCTGAAATGAACTTGGGTTCTGCAGCAGGACAATGATCCTAAACACACCAGCAAGTCCACCACCGAATGGCTGAAGAAAAACAAAATGAAGACTTTGGAGTGGCCTAGCCAAAGTCCTGACCTGAATCCTATTGAGATGTTGTGGTATGACCTTAAAAAGGCCGTTCATGCTCGAAAACCCTCTAATGTAACTGAATTAGGACAATTCTGCAAAAGATGAGTGGGCCAAAATTCCTCCAGGACGCTGTAAAAGCCTCATTGCACGTTATCGCAAACGCTTGGTTGCAGTTGTTGCTGCTAAGGGTGGCCCAACCAGTTATTAGGTTTAGGGGGCAATCACTTTTTCACACAGGGCCATGATGGTTTGGATTTCTCACCTTTAATAAACACCTTCATTTACAAATTGCATTTTGTGTTTACTTGTGTTGTCCTTGACTATTGTTTAAATTGGTTTGATGTTCCGAAACACTTAAGTAGAGTCTATAGGTCAACACCACAGAAGGTGGGACTATCTGCAGTTAGTTATTCCCTCACAGGGCAGCCCGATATGAACCCCATTTTAGGCAAGATTCACACAACATCCATTTTAAAACTCAAAGGGGTAAGGGTTTGATACCCTTTGACAAAGTCACGTGAGCGGTGACGATACGCGTGAGGGAGGAAGTCAGGTGCCTATTGTTTACTTCCGGTCTCAGCCGAAAACCAGAAGTTGGTCCATCTGTATGCGGTTACCAGCAAACTGATATGCGAGTGGATATTTGTTATTAAAATGGGTTCTTTAAATAATACGCATTGGAGTGCCTTCTTTTATCCCTTACCCTTGTATGCCAACCTGAGCTGGGAGTGATCTTTACCTTTCTGGAGCGCCGTTTGGATGTATTATGGGGACCAGAGTGAGATGCAGGAGAGCCCATAGGAACCTATAGGAAGGCGGGATATACTCGTGAGTGCCCAACCAGGATCACCACCCAGAGGTTATCTGCTTTACTAGGCCTGTAGGGGCCGTTAGAGGTGAGAGGCTGGGGGAAACAGTGAGGTGCACCCCTGAAAACACGGAGCACTTTCTTCCAATTGCACAGACCTTAGATACACAAAGCTATTTGGAACTCCTCTGTTTTGCACATATCAAGAAGATTTATTACCCTATCAATACGTACTGTGTGGGTATTTTTACCCCTTCACAGTTTTTTGCGATTTGCATAGAGAGCTAGAGCTAGATTTGTTGCTGTTTGAGGAATTTTCTCAGTGATTTAGTTCACATCGTTTAGTCACATCGTTGCACTATTTGGATTCTTATGCACTTTTATTTTTCCGCACATATTTACCAAAGATTGGTTACATGTTCACCTGTTGCACTTTATATTCTTTGCCATTGGTTTACAGAAGGCATTTCCTTCATATTTATTGTAGACCTTATATCACATTATTGGAATTTATTTATCGTTAACATTTTGAAGATTTTTATCGTAGCACGTTTTTATTGGTCACTATATATGCACATAATCCTTTACCCACATTTTTACTGCCATTGAGGAATTTTTATCTATGTATTTATGCAGTTTTTTTTAAAACCGATTCGGTCGTACCTAAAAGGTCACCCATGTTTTGGAAAATACGTCCCACAGAGATTACCCATTTAGTGGTTAGCGCCACATACCCCCCTTTTTATACATTTTAAAACTCAACTATTTTCTTCCCACAAAATTCAGGGAATAGCCATGGAAGCTATACACCTAGCAACTCCCACCTTACCATGGGATATTGGGAGTAGCATCACATATGGCACCTTAATCCATTTTACTTTTGGTTGCTCCAAGTGATGATATTCCCTATATTATATGGAATGGCAAACCAGCTAAAGTGCCTTTCACAACCCCGAAATTCCAAAGTTGGGGTGCTGTGTGAAAATCTATATCACGCCCCCATACAAATACTTGCAGGTGCCAACTTAAAATATGGACACTTGCCTGTCCAGGGCGCCCGCAACGTCCTCACCCGAAGCCAATCTGTCCCTCTGCTCTTGGGTGGAAGCGCTGCCATCTTAAAGTGAAGCCTTGTGGCTTCACGGCCTGGTTCCCTACTACGCATCCTCACTGGTCCCTGATGTCTTTTGGGATTTGTGTGTCTCCCAGAAGACAGCAGGGGGGGGGGGGAATCTATGCCTGGAATTGGGAGCAAATACCTGGATTAGACAAGCATCCGCTCCCCCCCTGAAATATGCCAAATGTGCCCCCTTGGGTGGGGGGGGGAATCCGATAAGTGGAAGTTCAATCTTTTGTGTGGAACTCCGCTTTAACTGAGAAAAATTTGCCATTTTAAGAAACAAAAATTGGATTATGAAATTGATAACACGTCTCGAGTTGTGGCAGGGCAACAAAAAGCTGGCAAAGTGGTATTAATTGCAAAGACGTTAATATACATCTACAGTACATATATCAAAAGTTTGAGAATCTGGAGAAATCTGTGCGCAGGGGACAAGGCTGAAATGCAATATTGGTGTTGTGAAGTCATGAAGAAATACATTTAATATTCACTGGCAGAAATTAGAAATTTCAGTTGGCCTCAAAAAGTGGATGAACTATAATTTTGCAATAATTGACCTGTTCACCTCCTGGAGACTTTTTTTAAGATGATCTCATATATTCCAAGTTGCTACTTTGTCAACTATTGAAACGTTTTACAAGCCTGTATTGAGACAGAAACTTGCAGGACAATAAGGTCCCATTTCGAAAACAAAGGAGATGGGTTCCTATCTGTGGGGGGGGGGGGGGGGGGTAAATAAAACTACAAAACCTTTAACTCTAGGAGAATGTGAGTAAAAATGTGTTATTGTATCGGAGGACGATATGGCTTCCCTAGTCAAACCAGGGTGTTGACTCCGGCTTGTTCCACAAAACAATGGCTGAGAGACTCCAGTTAATTATACGACAGAAACCAAAGTGGAATGACAAATACATGTATCTGGAATATGTTACAATGTTAAAATGGATGTTATAAGAATCATATTATTAGAGTCATCCATATCTTTGATAAATCATTTAGATTATCCATGATATTTGTAGGTCACAAATGAGAATTATAATTTTAGTATCTGATGATTAGATGAAACTTAAAAAAAAAAAAGAATCTAAATTATATATATATATATATATATATAAATATAATATATATATCTATATATATATATATATATATATATATATATATATATGTGTGTTTTAAAGGGAAAAAAAATTAGCATTATGAAAATCATAATCGTGATTATAATTGTATAAGAATTTAACCTATGTCTAGATAAAACAAATATTAATTGGATACATCAGAATTATCCATATAAATAATTGTATGTGATATTGATTGATCTATATAACCTGTCTTTAATAACCCAATAATAATCCTCATAAGTATCCTATATAGTTTTTCAATTTTATAAAACTACAATACCTAGTACTTCCCATTTCACAAATAATGCCCTACAAAAATTTAGATATTGCTATTTAGCTGTAGTAACAATATAATTATCTTAGGCTCTTTGGGGGGGGGGGGGGGGGGTGACCTTTCCCCCTTGATTCAACCATCCTAGCGCCAACAGCATGTTACACATAAGCAAATTTTATTACTAAATAATGGATTACTTTCAGGTGTGTCCACCTATATAGGGTCACCCCATCTTAGGCGGATGGTGCCACCTCAACGCCGCCCCCCTGCAATCCTGTGACTTTGACTCCTATGGGGTTTCTTTGCCCCTTCCCACTAAGGCCTGATTCACACCTATGCATTTTTAGTGCTTTTTGCATATTTGCACTACAGAACGTGTTCCATAGAAAACAATGTTAAGAGAAAGATCTTTCTCAAACCTTCTCATGGGAAAAGTGGCAGAAAGCCATACATATTAATAGCACCTCAACAGCATGTATTGAACATTGGGAAAATGCCCAAAAAATCCTGAACCGTTGGTATTTGACCCCATACAGACTCAGTGAAATATTCCCCACCGCATCCCCTATATGCTGGAGATGTGACACCCATACAGGTAACCTAATACACACATTATGGAGTTGTAAAACTCTTTCTAGCTTCTGGAAATCTGTCTCCTCTTTCATAGCGCCCCTCACTGGAAATCTAAAGAGACTTACACCTGAAATGGCTTTGCTAGGCATAAACCTTGACATTTATCCTCCACAATATAGAATCATAGTCGCTAATATCCTCATAGCAGCAAGGCTCACCATAACTAAACTATGGAAATCTACCCTAGCACCTAACCCATCTGATGTTATCTTGAGACTGAATAATCAGGCGCACTACGAAATAATGTTAGCACACAAAAAAGGATCCACAAGTAAATTCCTTAAAAATTGAAATGGATACGACACCCTAGGGTATCAAATTTTCTGAAAAATCCTAAGAACTATTAAATAGGTTCCTGAAAGATGATCTCTTTTAAAGCTAGTCTGAAGTATAAGACAACTTCCATACAACCCCCCCCCCCCCCCCCCCTCTACCTCCTTCCTTGTCTCCCTCCTATTGTTCCCCTACCTGTACTGACTACACTAAACCATAATCCCATGTTTACAGCATGATCCCGTTAGGGGTAAACAGGGAATTATTTATTTTCTTATTTTGTTTCTTTTCCTGTTCCTACGAGTTTATCCACTTGTACAGTATTTAAACTGTCAATGTTTTATAACACATGTTAAAGAATTTGTTCGTTTGAAGCTTATCCAGTCACCCTGGAGATGAAGATGCTAGAATATGTACCTGTATAATTCTTGTTTATATTTTGAAAAATTTATAAAAATCTTAAAACTGACAATAAAAGCAGTCTGTAACAAAAAAAAAAAAAAAAAAAAAAAAAAAAAAAGTTAAATTGGACTGCAGTGCAAATCTGCAAAATACAAAAAGCACTAAAAATGCATAGGTGTGAATCAGGCCTTTTTGGGGACTTCAAGGGAAAAAAAAAAAAATTTGGGGTTTTTAGCAAGTCTCTGGTCCAAGCAACATACTAACTGAAAGAATAAATATGACATGCGTGAAATTGTATAAGTAAAGAAAATACAATATAATTATATAAAAATGATTAAGTTTTTTTTGATGTTTCACAGAAATGTAACAAAGTTACCCCTTTCTCCCCCCTGAAGACCAAAACCCCTAAAAATGGTCGAAATGCATTGGGGTTGAGGGGTGTACTTCCATCAGATGAATCTTTTTTAAAATTTTATTGCATTTGTCCTGAAATTGTACTACATTGTTGCATACCATTTTGCATGCATCGCTATCCATGTAGACTGTCTGCAATCTGTAAACCAGAGCTCATTTTTAAAATACCACAACCATATGTTTGTTTTTTGATAAAATATATATATTTTTTTTTTTTTTTATTGTATCAACATTGTTCTTCATTGCTGCCGAAAAACCCCATGGGGGGGGGGGGGGGGGGATACTATACACAACCAGTTTATGCAAATGATTAATCAAAATTATGCTGGTTACTAGTATCCCAGAATGCTGAATATATATTCTTTTCACTAAGAAAAACTAATACACATTATAAAAATAGAATATATTACTTAAAGAGATAGACACTAAACACATGCGAGACACCTAGTGGTTGAAGGTGCCATTACCTTAAAATCATTAGACTCCTGGGAAAGGTAATCATTACGTTTTGCCTGCCAATAAGGAGAGAACACACACACACACACACACACACACACACACACACACACACACACACACACACACCTCTCGGGCAGAAATTATAATTTTATAATCTTATTGTTTGAGAGGGTATTTAGGAAGCAGGTGGGATGCCATAAAGAGGAAAGCTCAGGGACCCGCCCTGAGAAGGGACACACATATTCCCAGACAGACTGACACCCATATATATATTTTAAGATTCAAGAAGATTCCTGAACCCGGCAGCCAACTTAAAAATCCTGGTAACCAGCAATCCAGACTAATAGCCATTTTGGAAAGGGGTAAATATGTCATGTTGATTTTATCTGGTATGTTCTCTTAAATATTGAATATTCTACTATTGATAATAGTTCTCCAGAATCAATAACTGCCTTTTAGATTCTCTAAAATCTAAATTTTTCATTATACATTTTTTTGCCACTTTTATTGACAAACGTCCAATTTATTTCACATTGTTCAACACTTACTTACCTGCAGCATAGTAACGGTTGGGTGTGTGAAATACAGCCGTTCTGTTTAATTGTCAAGTATCATAAGGTTATTGATTCTACTGAAAAGTTGTCATAGTGATATTGTGTCCAAGGTACTACTACGCCCATTTTGAGGAGGTTTCCATTAATTGTCAAAGTGTTCAAGTAATGAAATCTGTCTTTTAATTTCATGTAAATATTTGTTTTGTGTCAACCAATAAATGTAACTATTTTTGTATGATCACTCGTCTCCGTGAATAAGTTTCACGTATATAGACTGTCATATAGATTGATTTGGTATCTTAAAAATATCTTCGTTAAAAATGACTTAATACTGTGCGGGAACTGTCCTTAAAAAGCACATTGTATTCTGTGATTCTTGGGTCCCCAGACAGTACAGTATTAAAAAAAAAAAAAAAAAAAAACACGGCATGAGCGATGGACATCAACAGTATAGGCTCAGGAACATTTCCAAAAATCACATGCCATCCAAAAATACAAGTGAAGCTCCATCATGTAAAGAAGCCATATAGGAACATAATTCAGAAACATCGCCAACCTTTAGGCCAATTCTCATCTAAAAAAAAAAAAAAAAAAAAAAAAAAAAGGAGTGGAAAGCTTCTGTGGTCAGAAGAATTGAAATTGGCAATTTTTTGGGGGGAACCATGGGTGCCTTGTCTTCTGTTCAAAGCCAGCATCTGATGGTATGGGCAGCTTGTTCATTTGGAAAGGCACCATTAATGTCGAGATATACAGGTCCTACTCAAAAAATTAGCATATTGTGATAAAGTTCATTATTTTCTGTAATGTACTGATAAACATTAGACTTTCATATATTTTAGATTCATTACACAACTGAAGTAGTTATAGCCTTTTCATGTTTTAATATTGATGATTTTGGCATACAGCTGAAAACCGAAAATTCCTATCTCAAAAAATTAGCATATCACGAAAAGGTTCGCTAAACGAGCTATTAAACCTAATCATCTGAATCAACTAATTAACTGTAAACACCTGCAAAAGATTCCTGAGGCTTTTAAAAACTCCCAGCCTGGTTCATTACTCAAAACCGCAATCATGGGTAAGACTGCCGACCTGACTGCTGTCCAGAAGGCCATCATTGACACCCTCAAGCAAGAGGGTAAGACACAGAAAGAAATTTCGGAACGAATAGGCTGTTCCCAGAGTGCTGTATCAAGGCACCTCAGTGGGAAGTCTGTGGGAAGGAAAAAGTGGGGCAGAAAACGCTGCACAACGAGAAGAGGTGACCGGACCCTGAGGAAGATTGTGGAGAAGGACCGATTCCAGACCTTGGAGGACCTGCGGAAGCAGTGGACTGAGTCTGGAGTAGAAACATCCAGAGTCACCGTGAACAGGCGTGTGCAGGAAATGGGCTACAGGTGCCGCATTCCCCAGGTCAAGCCACTTTTGAACCAGAAACAGCGGCAGAAGCGCCTGACCTGGGCTACAGAGAAGCAGCACTGGACTGTTGCTCAGTGGTCCAAAGTACTTTTTTCGGATGAAAGCAAATTTTGCATGTAATTCGGAAATCAAAAGGTGCCAAAGTCAGGAGGAAGACTGGGGAGAGGGAAATGCCAAAATGCCTGAAGTCCAGTGTCAAGTGCCCACAGTCAGTGATGGTTTGGGGTGCCATGTCAGCTGCTGGTGTTGGTCCACTGTGTTTTATCAAGGGCAGGGTCAATGCAGCTAGCTATCAGGAGATTTTGGAGCACTTCATCTCCATAAAGCTTTTCAGCAGATGGAAGCATGAAGATTTCATTTTTTCAGCACGACCTGGCACCTGCTCACAAAACCACTGGTAAATAGTTTACTGACCATGGTATTACTGTGCTCAATTGGCCTGCCAACTCTCCTGACCTGAACCCCATAGAGAATCTGTGGGATATTGGGAAGAGAAAGTTGAGACGCAAGACCCAACACTCTGGATGAGCTTAAGGCCGCTATCGAAGCACCCTGGGCCTCCATAACACCTCAGCAGTGCCACAGGCTGATTGCCTCCATGCCACGCCGCATTGAAGCAGTCATTTCTGCAAAAGCATTCCCGACCAAGTATTGAGTGCATAACTGAACATAATTATTTGAAGGTTGACTTTTTTTGTATTAAAAACACTTTTATTGGTCGGATGAAATATGCAAATTTTTTGAGATAGGAATTTTGGGTTTTCATGAGCTGTATGCCAAAATCATCAATATTAAAACAAGAAACGGCTTGAACTACAGTTGTGTGTAATGAATCTAAAATATATGAAAGTCCTAATGTTTATCAGTACATTACAGAAAATTATTAACTTTATCACAATATGCTAATTTTTTGAGAAGGACCTGTAATCCAGGTTTTAGAGCAGCATATACTCCATTGCAGATGGCATCTTTCAGGGAAGGCCTTGCATATGGCAGCAGGACAATGTCAACCTAACAGTATGGCTTCATAGTAAAGGAGCTTTACAACAAAGACCCAGGACTATTGGGCAGTTATCCTACATCAGGCAGGAACAACATTCCTCTCCCAAAACTCTAGAAACTGATCTCAGTACCCAGATATTTACAGAGTGTTGGTAAAAGGATGCTACACATGGCCCCCACACTAAAATTTGAGACCGGTTGCTGCCATCAATTTTTAAATTACCTCTTAAATTTTCAAATTTTAAACATCCGATAAAGTTTATGCAAGTATGAATAAGGATTTGCAACTCACAGCATTCTGTTTTATGTAGCTTTTATACAAGCAAAGTATGGAAAAAACAAACAAAACCCCACAAATCTTTAGCTACCATCGGAAAGGTTTTAGCCAGAAGTTTGGTTCCCTTTATTTAAAAATGCCAACCATCTCACCCAACTGGTTGAAAGGCCCGGTTAAACAGGAAGGTGTATTGGCAGGAATTGGGGGTGAGCAGCATCTAAGATCTCGTGCCTTGACCTACAGGAGGACATCTTGATATTACAGAAGCATGCATCAACCCCATTCGAAGCCAAGCAATTGTTTACATTGTGGCTACATGCATAAACTGGGGTAAGTTGATGGCTTGTATAACATGTGTGAATAGACTCACTGGTTGAGTTTGACCCGATTCAAGGCTAGTCTGGAGCAGCATTAAACCAGGAACCTTCACCTTCTCTCATCATTCTAAAAAGGTAAATCAATAAAATATTTTTTATCAATTGTTCTTTTGAACTAATGGGCCTGTCTGCTATACTCTATAGGAGCATCTTCTACATGGACTACCTTGTTGCTCTTCAAATCTAACATCTATATCATACGATCTATGGAGACTTATATGGCTCATTGGTTGCTGAACATTCACTGACAAATCTGCACATGCTTTTTCTTATCTCTTTACTTATTGTCATTTTATCTTTAAACAATTCTTTTGCAGATCTGTGTTGGGTCTAGTGCCCCAACATTCATCTGGTGCTCAATACCAGGGGATTTTTTACCTTCCACTAAGGGGGTGTTCCTGGTTTTCTTATATACCTTTTTGGCTCATATAGGGTATGTCATTTTTCAATAATTTAATGCACTTTCTAAATACTGGAAACTTTCTTGGTGGCTTGTCTAATTATTAAAATTAAGGCTCTGACCAGCACCTTGTTTTCTCTGGGTCTTTGGTATACAAACTTCATCTCTTCTGTCATAACAGAGATACCTCGAAATATCATATTTTGCTATTCTGGTTTTAAAGTTTGGTGAAGTCAGCAATACTAAAAGAGAATACTTCCCCCTCCCTTTAGAATTAAGTGACTAATTTATATAACCCCTTGAAAAGCTGGGCTGCCGCAAACAATGTCTCAGGGTGAAGCCACAAAAACTTTTAATTCAAGGGAAATCTGAGTAAATAAACCCATTGTATCAGAAAGACCAGATATCCCAAAAGTCAACTTCAATATGGACTCAGACGTCTATAAAAACAATGGCTGGGAAACGAAAGGGGAAGATTCTTCCGACTGGACAAACAATGAAAGTAAACATGGAATTGTTTTCCCCGAAAGTCAAAGTTCATTTGAGACACTATGAGAAAGCATTGGAAAGGAAAAAGGACCCTCTGTACAATTTTTTTTTTTTTTTTTTAAGATATATGATCATGAATACCCATATATTATTAGAAGTAGGGTTATGGTATTTTTACTATAGTACAAATGGAAAATTGTGTTTAAGTAACCATTGTAAATATAAAAAAGACAAGCTGGGACCGCATATATATGAAAACATACATATGACAGAGGTGATCTCAAGACAATTAGGTTGAAATCGGAAACACGTCATTGTTCATATAAACATCAATTTTCTTGTGTGATTCCAAGTGATCACATATAAAATCATTGATTATATTACGCACTAAATTACTAGAAATCCATGAGCCATATAGACCCATATTCACATCCCCAAAATATAAACACTCATTAAATAAAAATATATCCTTTTTTTTTTTTTTTTTTACAAAGTAAGTTAAATATACAATTGTTATCCTCAGACGCCCCCCCAGTGGCTGAAGGTAATATTACCTTTGGTGCTTGGCGATCGTAAACAGATCCCCAACCAATGGAGAGTAAGCCGAACCTTCTGGGCTGAGCTCATGATAAATTTATAGATCTATTGTCCAAGAATGATATAAAGGTTGGGAAAGCCCTAAGGAGAGGATCACAGACCCCACACCAGACACACCCCCGACATCAAGAAGTCTGCTGATATTTGACCATTCTCCATCTTGTTGGGCTTTATGACTGAAATCATTCGAGGTGCATAGATCTTGGTGGACATCTTCCCTTTAAGCTGATCGGTAAGATCCAGACCACACAAATGCCATTTTTTTTTCCACTATTGAAATCATATTTTAGAGGTTAGGTATTGATGTTTATTGACTGTCGGGGGTGTATTATTATAACCAGGTTGTAGGGAATTCTATCAAATGTTTAAGTCAATTTAGATTTCTGTGTCCCCAGGGAAAATTTCATTGCTCCATGCAATTGGTGTAACTCTGTTGGTTTAATAATCAATTCAAATTGGCAATATCGTTCTGCTGACTCTGGGAGATATACTGCATGAAAAAAAAACGAAGTTACTTACGGTAACGTTCTTTCCGGGAGTCTTTCAGGACAGCCACCTGAGAGACCTTGGCTCCTCCCCTCTGTAGGAAACACCTGCGCCAGCTTGCTATAAATTTCCTCCTCCCCTGCTGCTCCTCAGTTCTTTGAAGAGCACCTCCAGTTTGCTGGGGAGACACAAGAAACATATGATACACATATAATAATTTATATCACATTTCCTGTAAGGAAACCTCATACTTGATATACATTTGGGTGGGTACCCGGCTGTCCTGAAAGACTCCCGGAAAGAACGTTACCGTAAGTAACTTCGTTTTTCCCCTATCGTCTTTCAGGACAGCCACCTGAGAGGATAACCGAGCACTTACCCCTAGGGCGGGACCACAGCTTGTAAGACCTTACGTCCAAAGGTCTGATCTTTAGCTGACCATAAGTCCACTCTATAGTGTCTTACAAAAGTGGCAAAGCTGGACCATGTTGCCGCTTTACAAATCTGTTCCGGCGTCGCTCCAGCTCTCTCTGCCTGTGACGCTGCCATTGCCCTTGTGGAGTGTGCCCTGATTCCTTCTGGGATCTGCATACCCCCTATTTTGTAAGCCTGCTCTATGGCTTCCCTTAACCATCTGGCTATTGTACTTCTTGAAGCCTTGTGCCCTTGCCTGGCTCCAGTGTATAAAATAAATAAAGACTCCGTCTTTCTGATTGACTTTGTTGCCTCTAAATAATGCAGGATGCATCTCCTGACATCTAAACTATGAAATTTCACTTCCTTCTCCTGAGAAGGATTCGGACAGAATGATGGTAATACAATTTCTTGACCTCTGTGAAATTTTGAGGCCACTTTAGGTAGAAACCCCGGATCCATTTTGAAGACTATACGATCCGGAAAGATCTGGCAAAATGGGGGTCTGATAGATAGGGCTTCCATCTCACAGACCCTTTTTGCTGTAGTAATTGCTACCAAGAAGATTGCTTTAAGTGTCAGCATCTTCAGGCTGCAATCCTTTAATGGTTCAAAGGGATCTGCTGTCAGAGTTTGTAACACCAATGACAGGTCCCACTTGGGAAAGGCTGTGTTTTGTGGCGGCCTTTGTCTGCTCACGGATCTAAAGAGTCTGATTATCCAGGGGTTTGAGGCTAAACTCCTCTCCTGGTAAACTGACAGTGCTGACACTTGACTCTTTAACGTGCTGAGGCTTAGTCCTTTGTCTACACCACTCTGTAGAAACTCTAGGACTGCTACTGAGCTTTGTGTTTTAAAGTTGTTCTCTGTACACCAACGATTAAAACATTTCCATACCTTCTGGTAGATGTTACGTGTCTCAACCTTCCTGCTTTTCAGCAGTGTGTCTATCAGACGGTTTGAGAACCCTTTAGCTCTTAATAGCTGCTCCTCAGATACCAGGCGGCTAGTTTCCACTTTCCCACCTGTGGACAGTGCACTGGGCCCTGGGCTAGCAGATCCTCTTGGATTGGTAGAAACCAAGGAGGCTCTATGGCTAGTTCTTTGAGCATAGAGAACCACGGTCTCCTGGGCCAGTGAGGTGCTATAAGGATTAATGACGTGTCTTCTGTACGAAATTTCCTTATTACTGCGGGTAGTAGTACTGGTGGGGGAAAAGCATAACATCTGCTGAACGCCCACTTCTGCGCCAATGCGTCTACCCCGAGTGCTCCCTCCTCCCTTTTTAGGGAGAAGAAGGCTTGGACTTTCCTGCTTTCTCTGGAAGCAAATAAGTCCACCTGAGGTATTCCCCATTTTTTGGTAATCTGGTTGAATACCTCTTGTTTTAGCACCCATTCTCCTTCTCTTACTTTCTTCCTGCTGAGAAAGTCTGCCACTCTGTTTAAGTCTCCTTTTAGGTGTACTGCTGAAAAGGAGAGTATGTTTTTCTCTCCCCATCTCAGGATCTCTTCTGCTAGGGCCCACAGAACTCCGCTTCTGGTTCCCCCTTGCTTGCTTATGTAAGCTATTACTGACGAGTTGTCTGATCTGATCTGTACATGATGTCCTTTTAATTCCTTCTGGAAGGACTGGAGTGCGAACCATACCGCTTTCAGTTCTTTCCAGTTGGACGATCTTGTCCGTTCTTCCCTCCCCCAAGCACCTTGTGCTAACTGGGAGTCCAGGTGTGCTCCCCACCCTACACCGCTTGCGTCTGTGGTTAGGATTCGGGAGATAGGTAGGATCCATAGCCGTCCTATGTCTAAATTTTCTGTCTTTCTCCACCACCATAAGGACTTTTTTACCTTTGCTGGTATTGATACCTGCAAATCCAGAGACTCCTGCCTGTGATCCCATATCTTTAATAGGAACATTTGCAGTGGTCGGAAATGCAGGTTTGCCCACTGAACTGCTGGGATTGCAGATGTTAGCAACCCTAGTGTTGACATTATTTTTCTTATAGAACAGGGTATACTGGTCTGTATTGCCTTTATTTCTCTTTGAATCTTTGTTATCTTTTCCTCGGGTAGAAAAACTCTTTGCTGAACCGAGTCTATTACATAACCCAGGTATTTTAACTGTTGCGTGGGTTGTAGACTTGATTTTTCTACATTCACCAACCAACCTAGACTCTCTAGGAATACCCGAGTGTACTCGAGGTTTTCTAATAACCTTTCGGGTGTCCTTGCAAAAAGAAGAAGGTCGTCTAAATAGGCAATAATGGATATGCCTTTTAGTCGTAGTGGTGCCAAAGCTTCTGCCAGAACCTTGGTAAAGATTCTTGGCGAAGATGATAGGCCAAAGGGCAGAGCCTGAAACTGAAGATGTACAGTTTCTTTTCCTGTTTCTATTGCTAGCCTTAGAAACTTCTGGTGATTTGGGTGTATGGGTATGTGCAGGTATGCATCCTTTAAATCCAGCGACGCCATATAACAGTTTGGAGGCAACAGGGCCTTCACTGAATATATGGAGTCCATCCTGAACCTTTTGTAGGTTATGGATAGATTTAGTGGTTTGAGGTTGAGGATCGGCCTGACCTTTCCTGAGGGTTTCTGTACTCCAAATATATGGGAGTAGAAGCCCTGACCTCTTTCTGCCCCTGGTACCCTGATGATTACACCCTGTTTCTTGAGGTCCTCTATGGATCTCATTAACCCTCTGGCTTTTTCCTTGTTGTTTGGCAGCTTGGTGATGTACAGTCTGCTTGGGGGGAATTTTGAGAATTCTAGGGAATACCCGTCTCTTATCGTCCTTAAGATGTATTGACTGGAGGATATTTTTTCCCATTGTGAGATGAAGGCCCCCAGTCTTCCTCCCACTGAGAGGACTTCAGTCCTTATTGCGGGTCTGCTCAGGAGGGCGAAATATTGCTCCTCCTTTGCTATTCCCTCGCTGACCCCAAGGTTTCTTTTGATTAGTTGCCTTGGGTACTGAAAACCGGGACTTGGTGTCCCTCTTTTGCCTCTTTCTATTTTGTGGAGGCTGGGCCCAGGGTGCTTTCCGTTTCAGCGGAAAAGCCTTCTTTTTGTCCGCTGTACGGTCTAACACTTTCTCTAAGCCTGGCCCAAATAACAGGTCTCCCGTAAACGGGATCCCGCATAACTTGGCTTTGGATGCAGCATCCCCTTGCCAAGTCTTTAGCCATAGGGCCCTTCTGGTAGAATTGGCTAGAGCCGAGGATCTGGCTGCCATGCGTACCAGCTCTGCTGATGCATCTGCTATGTATGCAATGCCTTTGAGAAGAGTGGGAAAGGAGGACAAAATCTGCTCCTTCGCAGTACCTTCCTCAATATGTGCCTGTATACGGTTCAGCCAAAACTCTACATTTCTGGCTACCACCGTGACCGCCATGGCTGGCTTTAGGCTTCCCACTGTGGAGTCCCATGACCTCTTTAATAGGGTATCCATTCTTTTGTCCATTGCTTCAGAAAGGACCCCCATATCCTCAAAAGCTAGATCGGTGTGCCTGGAGACTTGTGAGAAGGCAGCGTCTAGTTTTGGGATTTTGTTCCATACTGATGACTCATCATCTGAAAATGGGAACCGTCTCTTTAAGGCTTTAGAGAAGAATGGTTTCCTTTCAGGTTCCTGCCATTCTTTCTTAATTGCCTCTACTAAGACGTCATGAACAGGAAAATTTTTCTTTTCTTGTTCTCCTAAACCCTCATACATCTGATCATGCAGGGATAAAGGTTTCTTTTCCGTCTGTATACCCAGCGTGGTATGAATGGCTCCCAACAGCTGGTCTACCTCTTCTAATGAGAGTTTGTATCTGGAGGGTTTTCTGGAATCCCCTTCCAGTGTTTCACCCTCAGATTCTTGGGAGCCGGACGCTGTGCTGTCAGGCTCGTCCTCTGCCTCCTCTCTAGGAGTAACTGAAGGACCGGCACTAGTGGAGGGTAGTGCCTGTGCTTTTCCTAGTACCGGTAGTACTGGTGGGGGGGCAGTTTGCAGTTGAGGGATCTGGAACCCTTCAAAAAGGGTTTTAAAAGCTACAAAGGTACTTGATAGCTCCTTGACAGATGCCGCTAAATCACTGCCCTGCTCTGTGGAATGTTCTTGCACCAACTTGTGAATACATTCCTTACATAATGCTTTCCCCCAGGAATCTTTTAGTGTGTTTTTACAAGAAGGGCACCTCCTTTTTGAGTTATGAGAGGGCTTGGACTTGTCAGGTTTCTGAAAAGACATAAAGAGAAACCCCACACATATTAATACTGACATAAGCTTCCTGCAACATGCAGGTGCACAGCGTCTTTCATATGGGCTTACCACACTAGGGGCCCAATGAAAAATAACCCTCTGACACAGGAGGGACCTACCCACCCCCCCCTTGCTGAACCCTTGAGGGGGAGGGGGATGGGTGGTTGATATAGGCCAGGGGAGGTCCTCCCCAGGTTCCCCTTACCTTTACATGGCTGGAGCTGGTCTCTGTCGTAGCAGTCTGGTCTCTACCTTCTGCGTCCGACATGCTTGTGTCACCACCGGAGCTTTAGCTGACACTACAGCATGTGTAGCTCCTCTCCTAGCCCATGCCTGGCCTCCTTTTCATGATTCGCGGCCGGAACCGGAAACCGCGAACCCGGAAGTACACGCCCCTTTTGTCGGATGTGACGTCGCCCGTCACTGACAACGCCGGTCTCCTATACCCAGCGTGTTCCGCGCTGAGAGCGCCACACGCCGCTGGAGGTATGGAACGGCAGGACCTGTACCTGTGCTCCGCACTCGGAGCTGAGAAGGAAACCCCCCTGACCTCCGCTTGCACTCAGGGATGCAGGGGCGGCAGTCTCCCCAGGTTAGTTACCTGGTCTGTTTGTCCAGAAGGAGCCGCTGCTGCTTCGTTTGTGGACATGTATCTTTTGCCTGAGCCCATACCCCCTGGTAATCCTGACTCTTTCTGGCTGGTTCCAAAAAGGTGTCTCCCCTCCTGGAGGAAACACAAATAACTGAGGAGCAGCAGGGGAGGAGGAAATTTATAGCAAGCTGGCGCAGGTGTTTCCTACAGAGGGGAGGAGCCAAGGTCTCTCAGGTGGCTGTCCTGAAAGACGATAGGGGAAAAATAGGGTTTTCCTCCGCTATTAAATACCATTATCTCGTCTCCAGCTAAATCTCTACTCTGCCCCCCGTGTCCACCGCAAGGGGGGTCACCCTAATTTAGGGTTTCTCATTTGCCGTCCTGTCGTGTTAAGGGCTCCTATGTGGGTGAGTGAGACAGCTCTCTTTCTATCAATAACTCAAAAAAAAAACTTTTGTATTACAAAAAACTATTTATAGTTTGTCGTCATTTATGATGCATTAAACTGTATACATATATTTTTTCTAGATGTTATGGGCGACGCCTTTTGAGGAAGCAGCTTTGGCTGCGAAACTAGTCAAGGATTATGTCAAAACCCATACCTAGGGGTTCTGTATTTATCTACATCATCTCATTGTATAGGAGCCGCTTAACAATTTTTGTTTTGCTATTTATATGCGATATACAATTTCTTTTCTATTCAGTGTTAAAATAAAATGTAACATTTTACATTATCCGTTTGTCTGATTCAATTGGGTACTAAAATAGTCCATTTTCTCCCTTCCCATTGATTAACACTTTAGAGCACCCTTGGAGTGGCCCTCTGAATAGTGTTCACCTGTTCTTTCTACTACAGGGAGGACATCTTGATATTACAGAAGCATGCATCAACCATCAGAATTTAATGAAGTCCCCATTTGAAGCCAAGCAATTGTTTACATTGTGGCTACATGCATAAACTGGGGTAAGTTGATGGCTTGTATAGTTTGTGTGAATAGACTCACTGGTTGCCTTTGACCCGATTCAAAACTTCTGCACATCTTTTTACACCACATTTCTGTGTAATGGTCTATACTTCCTTGAAAATTGCTCTACAACCCCAGACCAAAATATTTTTCACAAAAGGAAAAACCTTTTGGAGGCTCAAAAGCCAGGATTGCACCAATTTTGAATGGAAGCAAACAAGTTGCAGCTTAAAAAAGGCCGTACAGATTGTTGAGGGGGTGTGAAATGGGTAGACATGGGCATGACGAAAAGTTTAGTTACATTTAGATTCATTAATCTAGTTTAGTTAAATTCGGTTGATTCGAAGTAGGAATTCACTGATTTTTTTGATTCAAAACATTCAATACTTTGAATAAGCCGAAATAAAATAAAAAAACCCAAACCACACACAAACCTTTAGATTTTTCATTTGAAAGTGAACAAAAGAAAAATCTTCAAATGATGATTACAAGGACTCTTCACTTTACTAAAACAGCACCTTTTCAAAATGGTACTCTGTAAACATGTTTCTGAAATCAGACTTATCAGTTTGAATTCGATCAATTAAATTTAGTTTTGGAAATTCATCTGAATTTCATTTAGTAAAATTGGTTTTAATTGTAATTTGGGTATATCCGAACGGAAAATTTGTCCGAATATTTATTTAAAACAAAACCACACAGAAAAAAAAAAAAAAAAAAAAAAAAAAAAGCAGGAAGTGTGCAACTTGGCTTGGGCTAGAGATAGTCCATAGAGGTCCGTTGCAAGGAAGCACACTTTTCCCATAAACT
>CM053034.1:188460118-188557618 GCA_028564925.1 Lithobates sylvaticus
GGGGTAAAGACCGGTCCCTGGGGGGTGAAGACCGGTCCCTGGGGGGTGAAGACCGGTCCCTGGGGGGTGAAGACCGGTCACTGAGGGGTTAATACGAATACAGTGAAGACCGGTCCCTGAGGGGTGAAGACCGGTCACTGAGGGGTGAAGACCGGTCACTGAGGGGTGAAGACCGGTCACTGAGGGGTTAATACGAATACAGTGAAGACCGGTCCCTGAGGGGTGAAGACCGGTCACTGAGGGGTAAAGACCGGTCACTGAGGGATGAAGACCGGTCACTGAGGGGTTAATACGAATACAGTGAAAACCGGTCCCTGAGGGGTGAAGACCGGTCACTGAGGGGTGAAGACCGGTCACTGAGGGATGAAGACCGGTCACTGAGGGGTGAAGACCGGTCCCTGAGGGGTGAAGACCGGTCACTGAGGGGTTAATACGAAATACAAGTGAAGACCGGTCCCTGAGGGGTGAAGACCGGTCACTGAGGGGTGAAGACCGGTCACTGAGGGGTTAATACGAATACAGTGAAGACCGGTCCCTGAGGGGTGAAGACCGGTCACTGAGGGGTGAAGACCGGTCACTGAGGGGTGAAGACCGGTCACTGAGGGGTTAATACGAATACAGTGAAGACCGGTCCCTGAGGGGTGAAGACCGGTCACTGAGGGGTGAAGACCGGTCACTGAGGGGTGAAGACCGGTCACTGAGGGGTTAATACGAATACAGTGAAGACCGGTCCCTGAGGGGTGAAGACCGGTCACTGAGGGGTAAAGACCGGTCACTGAGGGATGAAGACCGGTCACTGAGGGGTTAATACGAATACAGTGAAAACCGGTCCCTGAGGGGTGAAGACCGGTCACTGAGGGGTGAAGACCGGTCACTGAGGGATGAAGACCGGTCACTGAGGGGTGAAGACCGGTCCCTGAGGGGTGAAGACCGGTCACTGAGGGGTTAATACGAATACAGTGAAGACCGGTCCCTGAGGGGTGAAGACCGGTCACTGAGGGGTGAAGACCGGTCACTGAGGGGTTAATACGAATACAGTGAAGACCGGTCCCTGAGGGGTGAAGACCGGTCACTGAGGGGTAAAGACCGGTCACTGAGGGATGAAGACCGGTCACTGAGGGGTTAATACGAATACAGTGAAAACCGGTCCCTGAGGGGTGAAGACCGGTCACTGAGGGGTGAAGACCGGTCACTGAGGGGTGAAGACCGGTCACTGAGGGGTGAAGACCGGTCCCTGAGGGGTGAAGACCGGTCACTGAGGGATGAAGACCGGTCACTGAGGGGTGAAGACCGGTCCCTGAGGGGTGAAGACCGGTCACTGAGGGGTTAAAGTAGACGTCAGAACTGTCCTGATGGGAGGTCAGACTCTGGAGGCGGGAGAATTCACTTCAGCATTAGCAGCCCCCCCGGTTCTTTGTTGCCCCCCCGGTCCAGCTGGAGATTTTTTATTAAAATTGAAACAGCTTCCATAAAAAACATAAACATACAGAAAGTAAAACAAAATATACCATAACTGGTAAAACATAACATTTAGCAAAACAAAATACGACAAACACACTCAAACATGGCACTCTGCCCTACCGGTCTCGCCGTGCTGACCCCGAGAAGACCTACGGGGGTCACTGCACACAACCATACTAGGCAGGCCTAGAGCAGGAAGAAGAAGAAAGGGGAGACATCCCTCGGGTTGGCCCCCGGAGCTCAAACAAAAGAAGGCTCCTCATGGCCATCCCTCATCAGGGTCCCCCATTAAAACTGAGCCACTTCATCCATACTAACAATCATACCACACGCACGAACACATACACGCCCCCACCATGCGCATCGTATGCAGGCGGGAGCGCAATTGGAGCGCAATGTGCTCGCACTTGCTCACAAAAATAAAACAAAAAACCTACGGGGGGGTAAAGGATAGCCAGGACCCATCACCGAAAGGAAGAGGCCCGGAAGAGTCCTTAAGGCGGCCGGAAGTGGAAACCCCGCCACAGCCGGGCACACCTCTCATCCCCAACCCTCTCCCCCTCTGGACGCCTCACCTTCACCAGCTCGTGATATACGTCACCCACCACCTCATGCACGGACAGGGTTTTGTCCCTAGTGGACAGGAGACACCGCGCGTGCCAAGTGTAGTAAAGACAGACTGTGCTAACTAAATACAGTGACGACAAATCAAAACCCCTGTGGACTCTGAAGTCGCCGTACACCCTCTCCGGAACGGTCAAGGCCCGGAGGCGGGGATAGCCGATGGCATCCCCCACCCCCTCAAGAACCTCCGAGTTAAAGGGGCACTCGACCAGAAAATGGTCCATGGTCTCCAGCACCCCCCCGCACTCGGGACGAGGACAGCCTCTGTCCGCTAGGTTCCTGTACTTCAAGTTGGATCTCACGTAAAGCCGTCCGTGGAACGCCCTCCACGCAAGATCCCAAAACTTGAGGGTAATTCTCTTGGAATTCAGGAGAGCTAACCCCTCCACGAGGACCCTCTCCGGGCAATCCCGCAAGGCCAGTGGCTTCAGAACGTCCGAAGTCATGACTCTTGAGTACAGCTCTCGCCGACCCAAGGAGCCCACCTCCAGAGCAGTTATCCGCCACCGCCTCAACACCTTTAAGGCTGTCGGAACGTAGGAGGGTAGGTACTCATGGGATCTGCGAAGATCACCCGGGCGCCCACCTCCCTCCCAGCCACCCAAGAACAGGAGGAACCAGTCCTTGCATGAACGCTCCCACAGAGTCGGGACGTCCACAAAAATGGATTGAAGATTGAACTTCACAAAGATGATGGTGAAAAACACCATCGGATTGATCATGTCCAATCCCCCATCCCTCCTCTGCCGGTACGTGACCTCCCTCTTGATCAAATTCAGCCTGTTGCCCCACAACAGTAGAAAAAACAGGCTGTAGATCTGCGTGTAGAGAGACTCTGGCAAAAGACACACGTAGCTGACATGGAGGAACTCCGGCAGCAGGTAGGTTTTCACCAGGCTAACCCTTTCCCTCAGTGACAGCTTCCAGCCTTTCCAGGCGTTGACTTTCCGGGTGGCACCCACAAGCCGCCGCTCCCAGTTTTGTTTCAGCTAGTCACCCGGGCCAAATGTGATGCCGAGGATGTCCATACTCACCCTCTGGGGCAGACGCAGCCTGACACGCAGGGCAGATGGGTGGACGTGGTAACATTCAGAAGGTGGTTCTCGCAGGTCCGCTCTCTGCTCAGCTCCGGGTCCGGCGCCCTCTGGCTGCAGTTATAATATATCAGACCCGCCGCACACTCCACACCTGCAACACACAACAAGGGGAGGGTCAGGGTCTCATGGGGGAGGGGCCACTGGCGGGGTGTGACATCATCATCTCCACTATGACACAATCCTACATCCCCCAAACATGGAGATCACAATGTAACAAATCATCACTCACCTGAGTCCCGACTCTCACAGCTCATCACCCCATCTTCACAGCGACTGCAAGAGAGAGGAGGAAGAGTCACCCCAAGAACATGACCCCCCCAACACTGGAACCATCACCCCAAGAATATGACCCCCCAACACTGGAACCATCACCCCAAGAACATGACCCCCCAACACTGGAACCATCACCCCGAGAACATGACCCCCCAACACTGGAACCATCACCCCGAGAACATGACCCCCCAACACTGCAACCATCACCCCGAGAACATGACCCCCCAACACTGCGACCATCACCCCGAGAACATGACCCCCCAACACTGCAACCATCACCCCGAGAACATGACCCCCCAACACTGGAACCATCACCCCGAGAACATGACCCCCCAACACTGCGACCATCACCCCGAGAACATGACCCCCCAACACTGCGACCATCACCCCAAGAACATGACCCCCCAACACTGCAACCATCACCCCGAGAACATGACCCCCCAACACTGGAACCATCACCCCTAGAACATGACCCCCCCAACACTGGAACCATCACCCCGAGAACATGACCCCCCAACTCTGCAACCATCACCCCGAGAACATGACCCCCCAACACTGGAACCATCACCCCGAGAACATGACCCCCCAACACTGGAACCATCACCCCGAGAACATGACCCCCCAACACTGCGACCATCACCCCGAGAACATGACCCCCAACACTGCGACCATCCCCCCGAGAACATGACCCCCCAGCACTGCAACCATCACCTGAGAACATGATCCCCAACACTGCGATCCTCACCCCAAGAACATGACCCCCCAACACTGCAACCATCACCCAGAGAACATGACCCCCCAACACTGCAACCATCACCCCGAGAACATGACCCCCCAACACTGCAACCATCACCCCGAGAACATGACCCCCAACACTGGAACCATCACCCCGAGAACATGACCCCCCAACACTGCGACCATCACCCCGAGAACATGACCCCCAACACTGCAACCATCACCCCGAGAACATGACCCCCCAACACTGCGACCATCACCCAGAGAACATGACCCCCCAACACTGCAACCATCACCCCGAGAACATGACCCCCCAACACTGGAACCATCACCCCGAGAACATGACCCCCCAACACTGGAACCATCACCCCGAGAAACATGACCCCCCAGCAACCCATCACCCCGAGAACATGACCCCCCAACACTGCGATCCTCACCATCAAACATGACCCCCAACACTGCAACCATCACCCCGAGAACATGACCCCCCAACACTGCGAACCTCACCCCGAGAACATGACCCCCCAAAACACGGAAACCATCACAGAGAACATGACCATCACCTCCCGAGAACATGACCCAACATTGCAACCCCCAACATGGAAACCATCACCCCGAGAACATGACCCCCCGAGAATATGACCCCCAACATCTGAGAACAACCCACCAACACTGATCACCACCCGCAGAGAACATGACCCCCCAACACACTGAGAACAACCCCAACATCACCCCGAGACATGAACCCCCAAATTGACCCCCCCCCCAACACTGCGGAACACCCCCCCAACACTGGAACCATGCCTGACCCCCCCAACTATTTTTTTTTTTTTTTTTGCGACCATCACCGAGAAAACAACCCCCCAACACTGCCCATCACCCCGAGAACATGACCCCCAACATGCTGGAAACCATCACCAACCGAGAACATGACCCCCCAACACCATCACCCCGAGACATGACCCCCCCAACACTGAACCATCACCCCCGAGAACATGACCCCCAACACTGGAACAGAACATGACCCCCAACACTGCAACAATCACCCGAGAACATGACCCCCAACATTTGCCCCAACCACATCCCCCGAGAACATGACCCCCATCACTGGAACCATCACCCCGAGAACATGACCCCCCAACACTGCAACCATCACCCCGAGTATCATGAGAACATGACCCCCAACACTGCGACCATCACCCCGAGAGAACATGACCCCCAACACTGCAACCATCACCCCGAGAACATGACCCCCCAACACTGCAACCATCACCCCGAGAACATGACCCCCCAACACTGCGACCATCACCCCCAGAACAAAAAAAAAAAAAAAAAAAACAAAAAAAAAAAAAAACAAAACCCCCCCAACAAAAAAAAAAAAAAACAAAAAAAAAAAAAAAAAAAAAGAGAACATGACCCCCAACACTGCAACCATACCCCGAGAACATGACCTCCCCCAACACTGCAACCATCACCCCGAGAACATGACCCCCCAACACTGCAACCATCACCCCGAGAACATGACCCCCAACACTGACCATCACCCCGAGAACATGACCCCCCAACACCACTGCAACCATCACCCCGAGAACATGACCCCCCAACACTGGAACCATCACCCCCGAGAACATGACCCCCCAACACCTGCAACCATCACCCCGAGAAACATGACCCCCCCAACACTGCGACCATCACCCCGAGAACATGACCCCCCAACACTGCAACCATCACCCCGAGAACATGACCCCTCCACACTGGAACCATCACCCCGAGAACATGACCCCCCCAACACTGCAACCATCACCCCGAGAACATGTCCCCCCAACTCTGCGATCCTCCCCCCGAGAACATGACCCCCCAACACTGCAACCATCACCCCGAGAACATGACCCCCCACACTGCGAACCATCACCCCGAGAACATGACCCCCAACACTGCCACCATCACCCAGAGAACATGACCCCCCAACACTGCGACCATCACCCCGAGAACATGACCCCCCAACACTGCAACCATCACCCCGAGAACATGACCCCCAACACTGCCACCATCACCCCGAGAACATGACCCCCAACACTGCAACCATCACCCCGAGAACATGACCCCCAACACTGCGACCATCACCCCGAGAACATGACCCCCCAACACTGCAACCATCACCCCGAGAACATGACCCCCCAACACTGCAACCATCACCCCGAGAACATGTACCCCCCAACACTCCAACACTGCAACCATCACCCCGAGAACATGACCCCTCAACACTGGAACCATCACCCCGAGAACATGACCCCCCAACACTGCGATCCATCACCCCGAGAACATGACCCCCCAACACTGGGACCATCATCATCATCCTCACCCCGAGAACATGACCCCCCCACACACAAACCATCACCCGGAGAACATGACCCCCAACACTGGAACCATCACCCCCGGAGAACATGACCCCCCAACACTGCAACCATCACCCCGAGAACATGACCCCCCAACACTGCCACCATCACCCCGAGAACATGACCCCTCCCCAACACTGGAACCATCACCCCGAGTACATGACCCCCCAACACTGCAACCATCACCCAGAGAACATGACCCCCCCCAACACTGAACCAAACCCCCGAGAACATGACCCCCCCAACACCCCGAGAACATGACCCCCCAACACTGCAACCATCACCCCGACCCCCCACAACAGATGTCCCCCCAACACTGCGACCATCACCCCGAGAACATGACCCCCCAACACTGCGATCATCACCCCGAGAACATGACCCCCCAACACTGCAACCATCACCCCGAGAACATGACCCCCCCCCAACACTGGAACCATCACCCCGAGAACATGACCCCTCAACACTGCAACCACCATCACCCAAACCATCACCCGAGAACATGACCCCTCAACACTGCAACCATCACCCCGAGAACATGACCCCTCAACACTGGAACCATCACCCAGAGAACATGACCCCCCAACACTGCAACCATCACCCCGAGAACATGACCCCCCAACACAGCGACCATCACCCCGAGAACATGACCCCCCAACACTGCAACCATCACCCCGAGAACATGACCCCCCAACACTGGAACCATCACCCCGAGAACATGACCCCCCAACACTGCGACCATCACCCAGAGAACATGACCCCCAACACTGCGAACATCACCCCGAGAACATGACCCCCCAACACTGCAACCATCACCCCGAGAACATGACCCCCCAACACTGGAACCATCACCCAGAGAACATGACCCCCAACACTGCGATCATCACCCCGAGAACATGACCCCCCAACACTGCTACCATCACCCCGAGAACATGACCCCCCCCCCCAACACTGGAACCATCACCCGAGAACATGACCCCTCAACACTGCAACCATCACCCAGAGAACATGACCCCCCCCCAACACTGGAACCATCACCCCAGAGAACATGACCCCCCAACACAGCGACCATTACCCCGAGAACATGACCCTCCAACACTGGAACCATCACCCCCCGAAACATGACCCCCCCAACACTGCGACCATCACCCCGAGAACATGTCCCCCCCAACACTGCGATCCTCACCCCGAGAACATGACCCCCCAACACTGCAACATCACCCCGAGAACATGACCCCCCCCAACACTGGAACCAACACCCCGAGAACATGGACCCCTCAACACTGCAACCATCACCCAGAGAACATGACCCCCCCCAACACTGGAACCATCACCCCGAGAACATGACCCCCAACACATCACCATAACCCCGAGATAATGACCCCCCCAACACTGGAACCATCACCCCGAGAACATGACCCCTCAACACTGCGACCATCACCCCGAGAACATGACCCCCCAACACTGCGACCATCACCCCGAGATCATGACCCCCAACACTGCAACCATCACCCCGAGAACATGACCCCCCCCAACACTGCAACCATCACCCCGAGAACATGACCCCCAACACTGCAACCATCACCCTGAGAACATGACCCCCCCAACACTGCAACCATCACCCCGAGAACATGACCCCCAACACTGCGACCATCACCCCGAGAACATGACCCCCCAACACTGCAACCATCACCCCGAGAACATGACCCCCAACACTGCAACCATCACCCCGAGAACATGACCCCCCAACACTGCAACCATCACCCCGAGAACATGACCCCTCAACACTGCCACCATCACCCCGAGAACATGACCTCCAAACTCTGCAACCATCACCCCGAGAACATGACCCCCCAACACTGCGACCCATCACCCCGAGAACATGACCCCCAACACTGCGACCATCACCCCGAGAACATGACCCTCCAACATGAAAACCATCACCCGAGAACATGACCCCCCAACACTGGAACCATCACCCGAGACATGACCCCCTAACACTGCGATTCCTCACCCCGAGGAACTGACATCGACCCCAAACACTGCAACATCACCCCGAGAACATGACCCCCGCAACACTGCGGACCATTCACCACGAACCCCAACACACTCGGACCTCCGAGAACATGACCCCACTGCAACAACTGCAACATCACCCCGAGAATCCCCCCCCAACACTGGAACCTATCACCCAGAGAACATGACCCAACACTGCGACCATCACCCGAGAACATGACCCCCCCCCCCCAAACTGGAACCATCACCCCTGAGAACATGACCCCCCAAAACACTGAGGACCATTCACCCGAGAACATGACCCCAACACTGGGAACCATCACCCCGAGAACATGACCCCCAACACTGCGACCATCACCCGGAGAACATGACCCCCAACACTGCGATCCTCACCCCGAGACATGACCCCCCAACACTGCGAACCTCACCCCGAGAACATGACCCCCCAACACTGCAACCATCACCCCGAGAACATGACCCCCCAACACTGCAACCATCACCCAGAGAACATGACCCCCCAACACTGCAACCATCACCCGAGAACATGACCCCCCAACACTGGAACCATCACCCCGAGAACATGACCCCCCAACACTGCAACCATCACCCCGAGAACATGACCCCCCAACACTGCGACCATCACCCCGAGAACATGACCCCCAACACTGGAACCATCACCCGGAGAACATGACCCCCAACACTGCGATCCTCCCCCCGAGAACACCCCCCAACCTGCGAACCATCACCCGAGAACATGACCCCCCAACACTGCAACCATCACCCCGAGAACATGACCCCCCCAACACTGCAACCATCACCCCAGAGAACATGACCCCCCTGCACCACCATCACCCCGAGAACATGACCCCCCCACACCCATCACCCCGAGAACATGACCCCCCAACACTGAACCATCTGAGACAACCCCAACATGGAACCCTCACCCTGAGAACATGACCCCCCCAACACTGCGACCATCACCCCGAGAACATGACCCCCCAACACTGCAACCATCACCCCGAGAACATGACCCCCCACACTGCAACCATCACCCCGAGAACATGACCCCCCAACACTGCGACCATCACCCCGAGAACATGACACCCCATCACCCCGAGAACATGACCCCCAACACCGCGACCATCACCCCGAGAACATGACCCCCCAACACTGCCAACCATCACCCCGAGAACATGACCCCCCAAACACTGACACCATCACCCCGAGAACATGACCCCCCAACACTGCAACCATCACCCCTGAGAAACATGACCCCCAACACTGCGACCATCACCCCGAGAACATGACCCCCCAACTCTGCAACCATCACCCCGAGAACATGACCCCCCAACACTGCAACCATCACCCCGAGAACATGACCCCCCAACACTGCGACCATCACCCCGAGAACATGACCCCCCAACACTGCGACCATCACCCCGAGAACATGACCCCCCCCCCCCCCCCCCCCCCCCCCCCCCCCCCCCCCCCCCCCCCCCCCCCCCCCCCCCCCCCCCCCCCCCCCCCCCCCCCCCCCCCCCCCCCCCCCCCCCCCCCCCCCCCCCCCCCCCCCCCCCCCCCCCCCCCCCCCCCCCCCCCCCCCCCCCCCCCCCCCCCCCCCCCCCCCCCCCCCCCCCCCCCCCCCCCCCCCCCCCCCCCCCCCCCCCCCCCCCCCCCCCCCCCCCCCCCCCCCCCCCCCCCCCCCCCCCCCCCCCCCCCCCCCCCCCCCCCCCCCCCCCCCCCCCCCCCCCCCCCCCCCCCCCCCCCCCCCCCCCCCCCCCCCCCCCCCCCCCCCCCCCCCCCCCCCCCCCCCCCCCCCCCCCCCCCCCCCCCCCCCCCCCCCCCCCCCCCCCCCCCCCCCCCCCCCCCCCCCCCCCCCCCCCCCCCCCCCCCCCCCCCCCCCCCCCCCCCCCCCCCCCCCCCCCCCCCCCCCCCCCCCCCCCCCCCCCCCCCCCCCCCCCCCCCCCCCCCCCCCCCCCCCCCCCCCCCCCCCCCCCCCCCCCCCCCCCCCCCCCCCCCCCCCCCCCCCCCCCCCCCCCCCCCCCCCCCCCCCCCCCCCCCCCCCCCCCCCCCCCCCCCCCCCCCCCCCCCCCCCCCCCCCCCCCCCCCCCCCCCCCCCCCCCCCCCCCCCCCCCCCCCCCCCCCCCCCCCCCCCCCCCCCCCCCCCCCCCCCCCCCCCCCCCCCCCCCCCCCCCCCCCCCCCCCCCCCCCCCCCCCCCCCCCCCCCCCCCCCCCCCCCCCCCCCCCCCCCCCCCCCCCCCCCCCCCCCCCCCCCCCCCCCCCCCCCCCCCCCCCCCCCCCCCCCCCCCCCCCCCCCCCCCCCCCCCCCCCCCCCCCCCCCCCCCCCCCCCCCCCCCCCCCCCCCCCCCCCCCCCCCCCCCCCCCCCCCCCCCCCCCCCCCCCCCCCCCCCCCCCCCCCCCCCCCCCCCCCCCCCCCCCCCCCCCCCCCCCCCCCCCCCCCCCCCCCCCCCCCCCCCCCCCCCCCCCCCCCCCCCCCCCCCCCCCCCCCCCCCCCCCCCCCCCCCCCCCCCCCCCCCCCCCCCCCCCCCCCCCCCCCCCCCCCCCCCCCCCCCCCCCCCCCCCCCCCCCCCCCCCCCCCCCCCCCCCCCCCCCCCCCCCCCCCCCCCCCCCCCCCCCCCCCCCCCCCCCCCCCCCCCCCCCCCCCCCCCCCCCCCCCCCCCCCCCCCCCCCCCCCCCCCCCCCCCCCCCCCCCCCCCCCCCCCCCCCCCCCCCCCCCCCCCCCCCCCCCCCCCCCCCCCCCCCCCCCCCCCCCCCCCCCCCCCCCCCCCCCCCCCCCCCCCCCCCCCCCCCCCCCCCCCCCCCCCCCCCCCCCCCCCCCCCCCCCCCCCCCCCCCCCCCCCCCCCCCCCCCCCCCCCCCCCCCCCCCCCCCCCCCCCCCCCCCCCCCCCCCCCCCCCCCCCCCCCCCCCCCCCCCCCCCCCCCCCCCCCCCCCCCCCCCCCCCCCCCCCCCCCCCCCCCCCCCCCCCCCCCCCCCCCCCCCCCCCCCCCCCCCCCCCCCCCCCCCCCCCCCCCCCCCCCCCCCCCCCCCCCCCCCCCCCCCCCCCCCCCCCCCCCCCCCCCCCCCCCCCCCCCCCCCCCCCCCCCCCCCCCCCCCCCCCCCCCCCCCCCCCCCCCCCCCCCCCCCCCCCCCCCCCCCCCCCCCCCCCCCCCCCCCCCCCCCCCCCCCCCCCCCCCCCCCCCCCCCCCCCCCCCCCCCCCCCCCCCCCCCCCCCCCCCCCCCCCCCCCCCCCCCCCCCCCCCCCCCCCCCCCCCCCCCCCCCCCCCCCCCCCCCCCCCCCCCCCCCCCCCCCCCCCCCCCCCCCCCCCCCCCCCCCCCCCCCCCCCCCCCCCCCCCCCCCCCCCCCCCCCCCCCCCCCCCCCCCCCCCCCCCCCCCCCCCCCCCCCCCCCCCCCCCCCCCCCCCCCCCCCCCCCCCCCCCCCCCCCCCCCCCCCCCCCCCCCCCCCCCCCCCCCCCCCCCCCCCCCCCCCCCCCCCCCCCCCCCCCCCCCCCCCCCCCCCCCCCCCCCCCCCCCCCCCCCCCCCCCCCCCCCCCCCCCCCCCCCCCCCCCCCCCCCCCCCCCCCCCCCCCCCCCCCCCCCCCCCCCCCCCCCCCCCCCCCCCCCCCCCCCCCCCCCCCCCCCCCCCCCCCCCCCCCCCCCCCCCCCCCCCCCCCCCCCCCCCCCCCCCCCCCCCCCCCCCCCCCCCCCCCCCCCCCCCCCCCCCCCCCCCCCCCCCCCCCCCCCCCCCCCCCCCCCCCCCCCCCCCCCCCCCCCCCCCCCCCCCCCCCCCCCCCCCCCCCCCCCCCCCCCCCCCCCCCCCCCCCCCCCCCCCCCCCCCCCCCCCCCCCCCCCCCCCCCCCCCCCCCCCCCCCCCCCCCCCCCCCCCCCCCCCCCCCCCCCCCCCCCCCCCCCCCCCCCCCCCCCCCCCCCCCCCCCCCCCCCCCCCCCCCCCCCCCCCCCCCCCCCCCCCCCCCCCCCCCCCCCCCCCCCCCCCCCCCCCCCCCCCCCCCCCCCCCCCCCCCCCCCCCCCCCCCCCCCCCCCCCCCCCCCCCCCCCCCCCCCCCCCCCCCCCCCCCCCCCCCCCCCCCCCCCCCCCCCCCCCCCCCCCCCCCCCCCCCCCCCCCCCCCCCCCCCCCCCCCCCCCCCCCCCCCCCCCCCCCCCCCCCCCCCCCCCCCCCCCCCCCCCCCCCCCCCCCCCCCCCCCCCCCCCCCCCCCCCCCCCCCCCCCCCCCCCCCCCCCCCCCCCCCCCCCCCCCCCCCCCCCCCCCCCCCCCCCCCCCCCCCCCCCCCCCCCCCCCCCCCCCCCCCCCCCCCCCCCCCCCCCCCCCCCCCCCCCCCCCCCCCCCCCCCCCCCCCCCCCCCCCCCCCCCCCCCCCCCCCCCCCCCCCCCCCCCCCCCCCCCCCCCCCCCCCCCCCCCCCCCCCCCCCCCCCCCCCCCCCCCCCCCCCCCCCCCCCCCCCCCCCCCCCCCCCCCCCCCCCCCCCCCCCCCCCCCCCCCCCCCCCCCCCCCCCCCCCCCCCCCCCCCCCCCCCCCCCCCCCCCCCCCCCCCCCCCCCCCCCCCCCCCCCCCCCCCCCCCCCCCCCCCCCCCCCCCCCCCCCCCCCCCCCCCCCCCCCCCCCCCCCCCCCCCCCCCCCCCCCCCCCCCCCCCCCCCCCCCCCCCCCCCCCCCCCCCCCCCCCCCCCCCCCCCCCCCCCCCCCCCCCCCCCCCCCCCCCCCCCCCCCCCCCCCCCCCCCCCCCCCCCCCCCCCCCCCCCCCCCCCCCCCCCCCCCCCCCCCCCCCCCCCCCCCCCCCCCCCCCCCCCCCCCCCCCCCCCCCCCCCCCCCCCCCCCCCCCCCCCCCCCCCCCCCCCCCCCCCCCCCCCCCCCCCCCCCCCCCCCCCCCCCCCCCCCCCCCCCCCCCCCCCCCCCCCCCCCCCCCCCCCCCCCCCCCCCCCCCCCCCCCCCCCCCCCCCCCCCCCCCCCCCCCCCCCCCCCCCCCCCCCCCCCCCCCCCCCCCCCCCCCCCCCCCCCCCCCCCCCCCCCCCCCCCCCCCCCCCCCCCCCCCCCCCCCCCCCCCCCCCCCCCCCCCCCCCCCCCCCCCCCCCCCCCCCCCCCCCCCCCCCCCCCCCCCCCCCCCCCCCCCCCCCCCCCCCCCCCCCCCCCCCCCCCCCCCCCCCCCCCCCCCCCCCCCCCCCCCCCCCCCCCCCCCCCCCCCCCCCCCCCCCCCCCCCCCCCCCCCCCCCCCCCCCCCCCCCCCCCCCCCCCCCCCCCCCCCCCCCCCCCCCCCCCCCCCCCCCCCCCCCCCCCCCCCCCCCCCCCCCCCCCCCCCCCCCCCCCCCCCCCCCCCCCCCCCCCCCCCCCCCCCCCCCCCCCCCCCCCCCCCCCCCCCCCCCCCCCCCCCCCCCCCCCCCCCCCCCCCCCCCCCCCCCCCCCCCCCCCCCCCCCCCCCCCCCCCCCCCCCCCCCCCCCCCCCCCCCCCCCCCCCCCCCCCCCCCCCCCCCCCCCCCCCCCCCCCCCCCCCCCCCCCCCCCCCCCCCCCCCCCCCCCCCCCCCCCCCCCCCCCCCCCCCCCCCCCCCCCCCCCCCCCCCCCCCCCCCCCCCCCCCCCCCCCCCCCCCCCCCCCCCCCCCCCCCCCCCCCCCCCCCCCCCCCCCCCCCCCCCCCCCCCCCCCCCCCCCCCCCCCCCCCCCCCCCCCCCCCCCCCCCCCCCCCCCCCCCCCCCCCCCCCCCCCCCCCCCCCCCCCCCCCCCCCCCCCCCCCCCCCCCCCCCCCCCCCCCCCCCCCCCCCCCCCCCCCCCCCCCCCCCCCCCCCCCCCCCCCCCCCCCCCCCCCCCCCCCCCCCCCCCCCCCCCCCCCCCCCCCCCCCCCCCCCCCCCCCCCCCCCCCCCCCCCCCCCCCCCCCCCCCCCCCCCCCCCCCCCCCCCCCCCCCCCCCCCCCCCCCCCCCCCCCCCCCCCCCCCCCCCCCCCCCCCCCCCCCCCCCCCCCCCCCCCCCCCCCCCCCCCCCCCCCCCCCCCCCCCCCCCCCCCCCCCCCCCCCCCCCCCCCCCCCCCCCCCCCCCCCCCCCCCCCCCCCCCCCCCCCCCCCCCCCCCCCCCCCCCCCCCCCCCCCCCCCCCCCCCCCCCCCCCCCCCCCCCCCCCCCCCCCCCCCCCCCCCCCCCCCCCCCCCCCCCCCCCCCCCCCCCCCCCCCCCCCCCCCCCCCCCCCCCCCCCCCCCCCCCCCCCCCCCCCCCCCCCCCCCCCCCCCCCCCCCCCCCCCCCCCCCCCCCCCCCCCCCCCCCCCCCCCCCCCCCCCCCCCCCCCCCCCCCCCCCCCCCCCCCCCCCCCCCCCCCCCCCCCCCCCCCCCCCCCCCCCCCCCCCCCCCCCCCCCCCCCCCCCCCCCCCCCCCCCCCCCCCCCCCCCCCCCCCCCCCCCCCCCCCCCCCCCCCCCCCCCCCCCCCCCCCCCCCCCCCCCCCCCCCCCCCCCCCCCCCCCCCCCCCCCCCCCCCCCCCCCCCCCCCCCCCCCCCCCCCCCCCCCCCCCCCCCCCCCCCCCCCCCCCCCCCCCCCCCCCCCCCCCCCCCCCCCCCCCCCCCCCCCCCCCCCCCCCCCCCCCCCCCCCCCCCCCCCCCCCCCCCCCCCCCCCCCCCCCCCCCCCCCCCCCCCCCCCCCCCCCCCCCCCCCCCCCCCCCCCCCCCCCCCCCCCCCCCCCCCCCCCCCCCCCCCCCCCCCCCCCCCCCCCCCCCCCCCCCCCCCCCCCCCCCCCCCCCCCCCCCCCCCCCCCCCCCCCCCCCCCCCCCCCCCCCCCCCCCCCCCCCCCCCCCCCCCCCCCCCCCCCCCCCCCCCCCCCCCCCCCCCCCCCCCCCCCCCCCCCCCCCCCCCCCCCCCCCCCCCCCCCCCCCCCCCCCCCCCCCCCCCCCCCCCCCCCCCCCCCCCCCCCCCCCCCCCCCCCCCCCCCCCCCCCCCCCCCCCCCCCCCCCCCCCCCCCCCCCCCCCCCCCCCCCCCCCCCCCCCCCCCCCCCCCCCCCCCCCCCCCCCCCCCCCCCCCCCCCCCCCCCCCCCCCCCCCCCCCCCCCCCCCCCCCCCCCCCCCCCCCCCCCCCCCCCCCCCCCCCCCCCCCCCCCCCCCCCCCCCCCCCCCCCCCCCCCCCCCCCCCCCCCCCCCCCCCCCCCCCCCCCCCCCCCCCCCCCCCCCCCCCCCCCCCCCCCCCACCCCCCCCCCCCCCCCCCCCCCCCCCCCCCCCCCCCCCCCCCCCCCCCCCCCCCCCCCCCCCCCCCCCCCCCCCCCCCCCCCCCCCCCCCCCCCCCCCCCCCCCCCCCCCCCCCCCCCCCCCCCCCCCCCCCCCCCCCCCCCCCCCCCCCCCCCCCCCCCCCCCCCCCCCCCCCCCCCCCCCCCCCCCCCCCCCCCCCCCAACTGCAAACCCCCCAAGAACTGACCCCCCCCCCCAAAATGGAACCACACCCGGAAAAATACCCCCCAAAAAACCAAACCCTACCCCCCGAAAATGACCCCCAACACGGAAACCCTCACCCCCAAACATGCCCCCCAACACTGCAACCTCCCCCCGAGAACATGACCCCCCAAAACTGAACCATCACCCGAGAACATGACCCCCCAACACGCAACCCTCACCCCGAGAACATGACCCCCAAAAACTGCAACCATCACCCCCAGAACATGACCCCCCAAAATGGGAACCTCACCCCAGAAAATGACCCCCCCCAAACCCGCAAACCCTCCCCGAGAACAAACCCCCCCAAAACCGCCCCCCCCCCCCGAGAACATGACCCCCCAACACTGCACCATCACCCCCCAGAACGCCCCCCAACAGCAACCTCCCCCCAGAAAAATGACCCCCCCAACACTGGAACCATACCCCCCGAGAACATGCCCCCAACACTGGACCCCCCGAGAACATGACCCCCCAAAACCTGAACCATCCCCGAGAACATGACCCCCCAACACGCACCTCCCCCGAGAAATGACCCCCCCAAAACTGGGAAACCCCACCCCAGAACATGCCCCCCAACCCTGGACCTCCCCCCGAGAACATGACCCCCAACACTTTGGACATCACCCGAGAACATGACCCCCAACACTGAACAATCACCCCAGAACATACCCCCCCCCACGGGGCCATCACCCCCCAAACATGACCCCCCCAACACTGGCCCACCCCAGAACATGAAAAAATGGAAATAAAGAGAAAATGAAACATGAATACCCCCAAAAAGAAAAAACACTGGGAAAATACCCGAAACTTGAAAAAACATGAACCCTAAGAGAAAAAATGAAAAGGGGGAAATAGAAAAAATGAAAAAGGGAAAAATTGAGAAATGAAAAATGGAATAGAGAAATGACCCCCCAACATGCCCAACCCCAGAAAATGAAAAATGGGACCTAGAGAAAAAATTTTCCCCCCAAAAACCCCCAAAACCCCCCCCGAGAAAAGCCCCCCAACACTGGAAACCCTCACCCCGAGAACAGACCCCCAAAACGAACCATCCCCGAAAAATACCCCCCCCCCAACACGGACCTCACCCCCCAGAACATGCCCCCCAACCCCGCACCTTACCCCCCAGAACTGACCCCCCAAAAAAATGGAACCATCACCCCCGGGGGAAAATGAAACCCCCAACACTGGAAACCCTCACCCCGGAGAACATGCCCCCCAACACTCCAACCCTCACCCGAGAACATGACCCCCAAAACCCCAAACCCTCACCCCGGAACTGACCCCAACACTGAACCATCACCCCGAGAAACATGACCCCCAACACTGCCACCCTCACCCCGAGAACATGACCCCCCCAAAACCCGAAACCCTCACCCCCAGAACATGACCCCCAACACTGCACCATCACCCCGAAACAAATGACCCCCCAAACTGAAACCCTCACCCCAGAACATACCCCCAACACGCAACCCTCACCCCCCCGAAAATGACCCCCCAAAAATGAACCAACCCCCAAACATGACCCCCAAACCCGAAAAATCACCCCGGGGAAAATGACCCCCCAACCCCGCAAACCCTCACCCCCAAACATGACCCCCCAAAACTGAAAAATCCACCCCGAGAACATGCCCCCCCCCCAAAACTGCGACCTCCCCCGAGAACATGAAAACCCCCCAAACTGAACCCTCACCCCAGAACCCCCCCCAACACTGAACCACACCCGAGAACATGACCCCCCCAAACCACCTCACCCCAGAACAACCCCCCAACACTGCAACCCTCACCCAAAAAAATGACCCCCCAACACTGCAACCATCCCCCGGAAAAAAAGACCCCCAAAACGCACCTACCCGAAAAGACCCCCCAACCGGAACCTCACCCCGGAACAAGACCCCCCAACACTGCCCCCATCACCCCAGAACAGACCCCCCCAACATCACCCTCACCCCGAAACATGACCCCCAACAAATGGAAACCCTCACCCCCAAAACATGACCCCCCCCCAAAACGAACCCTCCCCCAGAAAAAGACCCCCAACACTGGACCATCACCCCCAGAAATGACCCCCAACCGGAAACCATCACCCCGGGAAAAGACCCCCCAAAACTGCAACCCCAAAAGAACATACCCCCAAATGGACCCAAAGAAAAGGGACCCCCAAAAAGCTTTTAGAGAACATACCCCCAAATCAAAAACCCTCCCCCGAGAAATGAACCCCCAAAACCCGAACCACCCCCCGAGAACAGACCCCCCAAAAAGGGAAATCACCCCAAACTGACCCCCCCAAACTGGGACCCCCCCCAAACAAAACCCCCCAAACTGCCTCCCCCCCCAAACTGACCCCCCAAACCCGCACCCCTACCTGAGAAAAACCCCCAAACTGAACCACACCCCCCAAACAATTACCCCCAAACTGAATTCAAAACCCCCAAACGCCCCCCAACCCAAACCCCCCCCAAAAGACCCCCCAAAATGGAACCCCACCCCGAGAAAAATACCCCCAAATGCAACCTCACCCCAAAGAACAAGACCCCCCCAAATGGAACCATCACCCCAAACATGAAAACCCCCCCAAACTGACCCTCACCCCAAACATGACCCCCAAACACCTGGACCCCACCCCAAACTGACCCCCCAAAACTGCAAAAATCACCCCAAACTGACCCCCCAAACTGCAAACCCCCACCCCAAACTGACCCCCAAACACTGAACCCTCACCCCAAACGACCCCCCAAAGCGAATCCCCCCCCCGAGAACTAACCCCCAAAGGAAATCACCCCGAGAACTCCCCCCAAACCGCCCCAACCCCCCCCAAAATGATTTCAACACGAACCATACCCCGAAACAGCCCCAACCTGAACCCCACCCCGGGAAAATTACCCCCCCAAAACTGGCCCCAAACACCCGAGAATGACCCCCAACACCCCCTACCCCGAGAAATGACCCCCCCCAAATGAACCATACCCCCCAAAGACCCCCAAATGAAACCTCCACCAGACTCCCCCCAAACGGGAAACACCCAGAAATGACCCCCCAAAATGCCAAAAAACCCCAGGAAACCCAAAAAAAAGGGCAAGAAAGAGGAAATGACCGGAAAAAAAACCAATCACCCCAAAAACTACCCCCCAATGAAAATCCCCCCAAACAACCCCCCCCAAATTTTAAATCAGAAACTTTAAAATGGGACCTCCCCCAAACGGGCCCCCCCATGCACCATCACCCCAGAAAGGAAACCCTGACCCAAAATGCCCAAACCCGAAACTGACCCCCCCTGGCCAACCCCCGAAACGACCCCCCAACACTCCCATCCCCCCCAGAAATGACCCGCCCCCAACACTGGGAACCATACCCCGAGAACAACCCCCAACCCCTTCCCCAAAAACCCCGAAACACGAAGCCAAAATTTTCAACCACACCCCAGAAATACCCCCCAAAGCAACCCCCCCCGGAATGGTGTTATCGCTCTCACTCTCTCATACTGGTCACTGGAAGTACAACATGGCACCTCATGGCAAAGAACTCTCTGAGGATCTGAAGATAAGAATTGTTGCTCTACATAAAGATGGCCGAGGCTATAAGAAGATTGCCAAGACCCTGAAACTGATCTGCAGCGCGGTGGCCAAGACCATCCAGCGGTATAACAGGACAGGTTCCCCTCAGAACAGGCCTCGCCATGGTCCACCAAAGAAGTTGAGGTCACGTGCTCAGCGTCATATCCAGAGGTTGTCTTTGGAAATAGACGTATGAGTGCTGCCAGCATTGCTGCAGAGGTTGTAGGGGTGGGGGGGTCAGCCTGTCAGTGCTCAGACCATACGCCGCACACTGCATCAAATTGGTCTGCATGGCTGTCGTCCCAGAAGGAAGCCTCTTCTAAAGATGATGCACAAGAAAGAGCCGCAAAGAGTTTGCTGAAGACAAGCAGACTAAGGACATGGATTACTGGAACCACGTCCTGTGGTCTGATGAGTAGGGATGGGCGAACGGTTCGGCCCGAGCATAAGTTTGGGCTGAACTTTTGTTTTTTTTGTTCCCCACTCCAATGGCTGATCATAAAGGATGCATGCACTGTATTGTCACCATTTGAGGAGGCCACAAGGATGGTGAGCAGTGACAGTATCAGTGACACAATCCCTGTTGTATTCCTGCTGGAGCAGACTCTGCGTGGCATTATGGACAGGGCACTGGAGGCAGAGCAGCAGGAGGAAGAGGAGGACTTCTTTTCCTCTCAAGGCCGTGTTTATCCAGACACCATCATTCCTAAGTCACAGAACACACAGGAGGAGCGAGGGGAGGAGGAGGATTCTGGCACTTTCATTGGCTTAGAAGAAGAGGAAGACATGCGTCAATCTGTAAGCGATGAATTTCCAACCCCAGGGGCAGTGTTGGTCATCTTACTTTAAAAAGTAATTAGTTACAAATTACTTCTCCCAAAAAGTAATTGCGTTAGTAACTCAGTTACTACATTGGAAAAGTAATTAGTTACTCAGCAAAGTAACTGACTTTTTTTTTTAATATTCTATACGTGTAACTAAGGGGCGGGTCTAGTATTACTGTAACCAAGGGGCAGATCTGTTATAGCGTGCAAGCAAGGGGCGGGTCTATTATTATTATATGGTGTAAGGGGCGGGTCTATTATTATTATATGGTGTAAGGGGCAGGTCTATTTTTATATCGTGTAAGGGGCGGGTCTATTATTATTATATCGTGTAAGGGCGGGTCTATTATTATTATATGGTGTAAGGGGCGGGTCTATTATTATTATATGGTGTAAGGGGCGGGTCTATTATTATTATATCGTGTAAGGGGCGGATGTCTACAGAAGAGGGCGAATGTTAAATTAATGGGCAGAGCTCGATATATAACAATAATAATAAATGCGCCCCCTTGGTTACAGTAATACTAGACCCGCCCCTTAGTTACACGATAGACGCCCCTTGCAGAGTAGCACGAGCATCGGGAGCGTGCGGCATCGCCTCGCACAATTACATGTTAACTGCGCCTGCGCGGTGTAGAGTTCACTCAGAGCTGTTTAGGTTCGGCAAATTTCGGAAGCTCCGTAGTCTTTCGTACTGCGCAAGCCCTGCGCCTGCGCACTACAGGGGGGGTCCTTATCCGGCGGGGGAACTTTTTCGGCAGGACACCGGAATTACACTACTAATTGGGGTAACTAAGCCAAAGTAATGGGAACTGAGTTACCATGAGGGGAAAAGTAATCAGTTAGATACTCGTTACCCTCTAAAGTAACTGCGTTACGTAACTCAGTTTATTCTAACTCAGTTACTTACATCACTGCTCTGGACCCTTGGGAGTAGTACGTGGCTGGGAGGAGGAAGTTATGGATGATGTCATCCTGAGTGACCCGAGGAGTCTGCTTCTCAAGCCTCTGCAAATTTGAGGCACATGGGCAACCTCATGCTTCAAAGCCTGCGAAAGGACCCAAGAATACCTGGCATAGGAGAAGGATGATTGGCAGCCCTCCTGGACCAACGTTATAATGGGAAGGTCTCAGAACTCGTCCCGTCTCCACAGAGAGTGCAGAAGATAAAATCTCTTGAAGACACATTAAAAAGGATTTTATTGAACGTTTTTCCTGACTCTGGTAGGTTACAGTGTTGTGGAAAACGTCGTTTTGAGTCTTCTGCTGGTCAAGTAAGGAGCGTTGGAGAAGGCGTCCGCCTAAGTGAGGCATTTCTGAATTTTTTTTAGTCTTCGCCGCCCAGGTCTGTCAGCTTCCACATCCCATCAGCAGGGTCTGCATCACATGGTGGACGATTACCTCGGGGGCCAAAACCGAGACGGAGAGCTTTCCAGCTGACGATCCACTGACTTACTGGGTCATGAGAATAGACTACTGACCAGAACTTGCCCTGTATGCTATTGAGTTGTTGGGCTGCCCGGCATCCAGCCTGCTTTCAAAACGGGCATTCAGTGCTGCAGGAGGTTCCATTACTGATCATAGAACGCGTCTGTCCACAGACTCCGTGGACCGTCTGACTTTTATAAAAATGAATCGGTCCTGGATTACCAGCTATGAAGCCCCTGATGCCGATGTCACTGATTAAGTCTTGTTGGGATGTGGAATCTCTGCAGGACTGAGGCTGCCGAGCTTTGAGGGTGTTCAATCATTTCATCAGGAAGAATGTTTTGGTGTAGGTTTCATGGGCACAATTAACACCCAAAGACCAATGTCATTTTTCTTTGGCTTTATAAATTCAATAATTGCTGCAGCAGATTCTAGACCCGGTACAGATCTGATGCTTTACAGGTAGACTAAGGGGACCCCCCTGGCACTATATTGGAAGGAATCTTTCATTTTTAGGCTTACAAGAAAATCACTGCTCATTTAAAAATGACGTTTTTCACAAACTTTTTTTTTTTTATTGATCCATGTCCCCCAGGGCAGGACCCGGACCCCTATAACTATTCCCGGACCCCTATAACTATTCCTGGACCCCTATAACCATTGTATGCCCAATTACTTGCATATAAGACTTCAAAATGGGCACTTTTGATATTTGACGTTCGGGTCCCATTGATTTTAATGGGGTTCATTATTCGGGTCTGAACTTCCGCAGTGTTTGGACGTTCTGGTCCGAACCGAACAGGGGTCCATTCAGTCCATCCCTACTGATGAGACCAAGATAAACGTATTTGGTGTCAGGCGAGTGTGGGGGCAACCAGGTGAGGAGGACACAGACAAGTGTGTCTTGTCTACAGTCAAGCATGGGGGTGGGAGTGACATGGTGGGGGGAGTGTCATGGTGGTGGGAGTGTCATGGTGGTGGGAGTGTCATGGTGGGGGAGTGTCATGGTGGTGGGAGGGTCATGGTGGTGGGAGGGTCATGGTGGGGGGAGTGTCATGGTGGGGGGAGTGTCATGGTGGTGGGAGTGTCATGGTGGGGGAGTGTCATGGTGGTGGGAGTGTCATGGTGGTGGGAGTGTCATGGTGGGGGGAGTGTCATGGTCTGGGGCTGCATGAGAGCTGCCGGCACTGGGGGGCTACAGATCATTGAGGGAACCATGAATGCCAACATGTACTGTGACATACTGAAGCAGAGCATGATCCCCTCCCTTCAGAGACTGGGCCGCAGGGCAGTATTCCAACATGATAACCACCCCAAACACACCTCCAACACCACCACTGCCTTGCTAAAGAAGCTGAGGGTAAAGGTGATGGACTGGCCAAGCATGTCTCCAGACCTAAACAATATTGATCATCTGTGGGACATCCTCAAACGGAAGGGGGAGGAGCGCAAGGTCTCCAACATCCACCAGCTCTGTGATGTCGTCATGGAGGAGGGGAAGAGGACTCCAGTGACAACCTGTGAAGCTCTCGTGACATACAGTTATAGGGACCCCTCTGTGACCCCAACATACAGTTATAGGGTCCCCACACACTAGACTTACCTCTCTACACAGGTCTCCAGCTCGGTGTGGAGGAAGGTTCCCTCCGGACAGGCGCAGCCCTCAGAGCATCCTTCATCACAGGACTCCGGAGAGGAGAGAGACTGACAGGTGTGAGCACAAAGATCGACACACGTCCCATAAATCATCGAACGTTCACATCCCAAACCTGGAGAAAAGTCATCAGATGTCAGTATATACCGGGGGGTCTCCACCTGTCACCCCCCAGATGGATCTCCGTCATTTCTCACTCAGACCCCCCAGATGGATCTCCATCATTTCTCACTCAGACCCCCCAGATGGATCTCCATCATTTCTCACTCAGACCCCCCAGATGGATCTCCGTCATTTCTCTCTCAGACCCCCCAGATGGACCTCCATCATTTCTCACTCAGACCCCCCAGATGGACCTCCGTCATTTCTCACTCAGACCCCCAGATGGACCTCCGTCATTTCTCACTCAGACCCCCCAGATGGACCTCCATCATTTCTCACTCAGACCCCCCCAGATGGATCTCCATCATTTCTCACTCAGACCCCCCAGATGGACCTCCGTCATTTCTCACTCAGACCCCCCAGATGGACCTCCATCATTTCTCACTCAGACCCCCCAGATGGATCTCCATCATTTCTCACTCAGACCCCCCAGATGGATCTCCGTCATTTCTCACTCAGACCCCCCAGATGGATCTCCGTCATTTCTCACTCAGACCCCCCAGATGGATCTCCATCATTTATCACTCAGACCCCCCAGATGGACCTCCGTCATTTCTCACTCAGACCCCCCAGATGGATCTCCGTCATTTCTCACTCAGACCCCCCCAGATGGATCTCCATCATTTCTCACTCAGACCCCCCAGATGGATCTCCATCATTTCTCACTCAGACCCCCCAGATGGATCTCCATCATTTCTCACTCAGACCCCCCAGATGGATCTCCATCATTTCTCACTCAGACCCCCCAGATGGACCTCCGTCATTTCTCTCTCAGACCCCCCAGATGGACCTCCATCATTTCTCACTCAGACCCCCCAGATGGACCTCCGTCATTTCTCACTCAGACCCCCCCAGATGGACCTCCATCATTTCTCACTCAGACCCCCCCAGATGGATCTCCATCATTTCTCACTCAGACCCCCCAGATGGACCTCCGTCATTTCTCACTCAGACCCCCCAGATGGACCTCCATCATTTCTCACTCAGACCCCCCAGATGGATCTCCATCATTTCTCACTCAGACCCCCCAGATGGATCTCCGTCATTTCTCACTCAGACCCCCCAGATGGATCTCCGTCATTTCTCACTCAGACCCCCCAGATGGATCTCCATCATTTATCACTCAGACCCCCCAGATGGACCTCCGTCATTTCTCACTCAGACCCCCCCAGATGGATCTCCATCATTTCTCACTCAGACCCCCCAGATGGACCTCCGTCATTTCTCTCTCAGACCCCCCAGATGGACCTCCGTCATTTCTCTCTCAGACCCCCCAGATGGACCTCCATCATTTCTCACTCAGACCCCCCAGATGGACCTCCGTCATTTCTCACTCAGACCCCCCAGATGGATCTCCGTCATTTCTCTCTCAGACCCCCCAGATGGACCTCCATCATTTCTCACTCAGACCCCCCAGATGGACCTCCGTCATTTCTCACTCAGACCCCCCAGATGGACCTCCATCATTTCTCACTCAGACCCCCCAGATGGATCTCCATCATTTCTCACTCAGACCCCCCAGATGGATCTCCATCATTTCTCTCTCAGACCCCCCAGATGGACCTCCGTCATTTCTCACTCAGACCCCCCAGATGGACCTCCATCATTTCTCACTCAGACCTCCCAGATGGATCTCCATCATTTCTCACTCAGACCCTCCAGATGGATCTCCGTCATTTCTCACTCAGACCTCCCAGATGGATCTCCGTCATTTCTCACTCAGACCCCCCCCAGATGGATCTCCGTCATTTCTCACTCAGACCCCCCCAGATGGATCTCCGTCATTTCTCACTCAGCCCCCCCAGATGGATCTCCGTCATTTCTCACTCAGACCTCCCAGATGGACCTCCATCATTTCTCACTCAGACCTCCCCCCCCCCCCAGATGGATCTCCATCATTTCTCACTCAGACCCCCCAGATGGACCTCCATCATTTCTCACTCAGACCTCCCCAGATGGACCTCCATCATTTCTCACTCAGACCCCCCCAGATGGATCTCCATCATTTCTCACTCAGACCCCCCAGATGGACCTCCGTCATTTCTCACTCAGACCCCCCCAGATGGATCTCCATCATTTCTCACTCAGACCCCCCAGATGGATCTCCATCATTTCTCACTCAGACCCCCCCAGATGGATCTCCATCATTTCTCACTCAGACCCCCCCCAGATGGATCTCCATCATTTCTCACTCAGACCCCCCCAGATGGATCTCCATCATTTCTCACTCAGACCCCCCCAGATGGACCTCCATCATTTCTCACTCAGACCCCCCCAGATGGATCTCCATCATTTCTCACTCAGACCCCCCAGATGGATCTCCGTCATACATACCGCAGTCGGGGAAGCTGGACCTGAAGTCGATGACGATCCCATAGCTGCGGCACTGGTGGGCGTAGTGTGATAGGGCAGAGCAGAGACATCCCTCACCACACTTACAGGTGTCCCTGCGGCACTGCTCGTAGTAGGACACCGGACTCAGGTACGGGTGACACCGAGCAAACACATCATGGCTGATTATACTGCAACTTTCCGAAGCGTAGGAAGCTGTGGAGAAGACCAGGAGTGGGGTCAAGAATGTTCACCATGAGGGGATGGGCTCACCATGCTGGAGGGGGGATGGGCTCACCATGCCGGAGGGGGGATGGGCTCACCATGCCGGAGGGGGGATGGGCTCACCATGGAGGAGGGGACTGGCTCACCATGCCGGAGGGGGGATGGGCTCACCATGCCGGAGGGGGGATGGGCTCACCATGCAGGAGGAGGGGATGGGCTCACCATGGAGGAGGAGGGGACGGGCTCACCATGGAGGGGGGATGGGCTCACCATGCAGGAGGAGGGGACGGGCTCACCATGCCAGAGGAGGGGACGGGCTCACCATGCAGGAGGAGGGGACGGGCTCACCATGGAGGGGGGGACGGGCTCACCATGCCAGAGGAGGGGGATGGGCTCACCATGGAGGGGGAGGGGACGGGCTCACCATGGAGGAGGGGACGAGCTCACCATGCAGGAGGAGGGGACGGGCTCACCATGGAGGGGGGGACGGGCTCACCATGCCAGAGGAGGGGGATGGGCTCACCATGGAGGGGGAGGGGACGGGCTCACCATGGAGGAGGGGACGAGCTCACCATGCAGGAGGAGGGGACGGGCTCACCATGGAGGGGGGGACGGGCTCACCATGCCAGAGGAGGGGGATGGGCTCACCATGGAGGGGGAGGGGACGGGCTCACCATGCAGGAGGGTGGATGGGCTCACCATGGAGGAGGGGACGGGCTCACCATGCAGGAGGGGGGGATGGGCTCACCATGCCGGAGGAGGGGACGGGCTCACCATGCAGGAGGAGGGGACGGGCTCACCATGCAGGAGGAGGGGACGGGCTCACCATGCAGGAGGAGGGGACGGGCTCACCATGCAGGAGGAGGGGACGGGCTCACCATGCCGGAGGGGGGGATGGGCTCACCATGGAGGGGGAGGGGACGGGCTCACCATGGAGGAGGGGACGGGCTCACCATGCCAGAGGAGGGGACGGGATCACCATGCAGGAGGAGGGGACGGGCTCACCATGCAGGAGGAGGGGACGGGCTCACCATGCAGGAGGAGGGGACGGGCTCACCATGCAGGAGGCGGGGACGGGCTCACCATGCAGGAGGAGGGGACGGGCTCACCATGCAGGAGGAGGGGAGGGGCTCACCATGCAGGAGGAGGGGACGGGCTCACCATGGAGGGGGGGACGGGCTCACCATGCCAGAGGAGGGGGATGGGCTCACCATGGAGGGGGAGGGGACGGGCTCACCATGCAGGAGGGTGGATGGGCTCACCATGGAGGAGGGGACGGGCTCACCATGCAGGAGGGGGGGATGGGCTCACCATGCAGGAGGGGGACGGGCTCACCATGCAGGAGGGGGACGGGCTCACCATGCAGGAGGGGGGGACGGGCTCACCATGCCAGAGGAGGGGATGGGCTCACCATGCCAGAGGGGATGGGCTCACCATGCAGGAGGAGGGGATGGGCTCACCATGGAGGAGGGGACGGGCTCACCATGGAGGAGAGGACGGGCTCACCATGCAGGAGGGGGACGGGCTCACCATGCAGGAGGGGGACGGGCTCACCATGCAGGAGGGGGACGGGCTCACCATGCCGGAGGAGGGGGACGGGCTCACTATGCCGGAGGAGGGGGATGGGCTTACCATGCCGGAGGAGGGGATGGGCTCACCATGCCGGGGGGGATGGGCTCACCATGCTGGGGGGGGGGGGAGTTTAGTGGTGAATTTTTTATTTATTTTTTGCTCCATTTTATCCAATCTGATCTATGACTATATTTTACACCTAAAAAAACTGAAACTTTTCTTCTCCAGCTTTGATAAAGTGAACAAAGCAGAGAAAGAGGCTCCGCCCACTGGCTGCAATGACTTTCCTCCATCTGAAGGGGGCAGTACAGAGGACCAATGGGTAACTACAAGACACAAGCTGCTCCCTCCCCCACCCACAAGAGGACTTCTCAGCTATTCAGGAACATAATCTCTGATCCCGGAATCCGGAGAGATCTGATTTGCTGCTGAAGAGGGCGGAGTTATGACTATCATTTATAGATTATAATTTAGAGTTCTGGGCTGTAGCCTCCAGCATTCTGATCAATACCTACCTGCCTGTAAGTGGACATCGCAGGGGTCCAGGGGGGAGGGGGGATACTCCACTCTGCAGGCCGATGACGTCTTCCAGGAATACCCAAACAGCTGCGGAGTACTTTCCGGAACCCCCACCGGAGACCTGCACCACGAAACATGCAAATGTGCGTCACCTTCTACCACACGTTATAGGAGATACAAGAATGTCATCAGAGAAGAGGAAGAGCAGTCAGCATCTCCTGCTGAACAGAGATACACAGAATGTGTCCGGGAAGACAGCCATGCCCAGATTTACTGAAGAATGGACCCCCCCATATAGGAGAATGGACCCCCCCCCCCCATATAGACGTATGGACCCCCCCCATATAGAAGTATGGACCCCCCCATATAGGAGAATGGACCCCCCCATATAGGAGAATGGACCCCCCCCCATATAGAAGTATGGACCCCCCCACCATATAGAAGAATGGACCCCCCCCCCATATAGAAGAATGGACCCCCCCCCCCCCCCATATAGAAGAATGGACCCCCCCCCCCCATATAGAGGTATGGAACCCCCCCCCCCCATATAGAAGAATGGACCCCCCACCATATAGAAGTATGGACCCCCCCCACCATATAGAAGAATAGACCCCCCCCCCCATATAGAAGAATAGACCACCCCCATATAGAAGAATGGACCCCCCCCCCATATAGAAGAATGGACCCCCCCCCCATATAGAGGTATGGAACCCCCCCCCCCCCCCCATATAGAAGAATGGACCCCCCACCATATAGAAGAATAGACCCCCCCCCCCCATATAGAAGAATGGACCCCCCCCATATAGAAGAATGGACCCCCCCATATAGAAGTATGGACCCCCCCCACCACCATATAGAGGTATGGAACCCCCCCACCACCATATAGAAGTATGGAACCCCCCACCATATAGAAGAATGGAACCCCCCACCACCACCACCATATAGAAGTATGGACCCCCCCCCCCCCCACCACCATATAGAAGTATGGACCCCCCCCCCCCACCACCATATAGAAGTATGGACCCCCACCATATAGAAGAATGGAACCCCCCACCACCACCACAATATAGAAGTATGGACCCCCCCCCCATATAGAAGTATGGACCACCCCCCCATATAGAAGTATGGACCCCCCCCCCACCACCATATAGAAGTATGGAACCCCCCACCACCACCATATAGAAGTATGGAACCCCCCACCACCATATAGAAGTATGGACCCCTACCTATGGATTCCTGTATAGATATATGGACCCCATTACAGAAGTATGGACCCCACCTTAAAGAAGTATGGTAGGGGTCTATGTTACAAGTATGGACCCCCTTATAGAAGTATGGACCCCCTTATAGAAGTATGGACCCCCTTTATAGAAGTATGGACCCCCTTATATAAGTATGGACCCCCTTATATAAGTATGGACCCCCTTTATAGAAGTATGGACCCCCTTATAGAAGTATGGACCCCCTTATAGAAGCATGGACCCCCTTTATAGAAGTATGGACCCCCTTATAGAAGCATGGACCCCCTTATAGAAGTATGGACCCCCTTTATAGAAGTATGGACCCCCTTTATAGAAGTATGGACCCCCTTATAGAAGCATGGACCCCCTTTATAGAAGTATGGACCCCCTTATAGAAGCATGGACCCCCTTTATAGAAGTATGGACCCCCTTATAGAAGTATGGACCCCCTTATAGAAGTATGGACCCCCTTTATAGAAGTATGGACCCCCTTATAGAAGCATGGACCCCCTTATAGAAGCATGGACCCCCTTATAGAAGCATGGACCCCCTTTATAGAAGTATGGACCCCCTTATAGAAGCATGGACCCCCTTTATAGAAGTATGGACCCCCTTATAGAAGCATGGACCCCCTTTATAGAAGTAAGGACCCCCTTTATAGAAGTATGGACTCCCTTATAGAAGTATGGACCCCCTTTATAGAAGTATGGACCCCCTTATAGAAGTAAGGACCCCCTTTATAGAAGTATGGACCCCCTTTATAGAAGTATGGACCCCCTTATAGAAGTAAGGACCCCCTTTATAGAAGTATGGACCCCCTTATAGAAGTAAGGACCCCCTTTATAGAAGTATGGACTCCCTTATAGAAGTATGGACCCCCTTTATAGAAGTATGGACCCCCTTATAGAAGTAAGGACCCCCTTTATAGAAGTATGGACCCCCTTATAGAAGTATGGACCCCTTATAGAAGTATGAACCCCCTTTATAGAAGTATGGACCCCCTTATAGAAGTAAGGACCCCGTTATAGAAGTAAGGACCCCCTTATAGAAGTAAGGACCCCCTTTATAGAAGTACGGACCCCCTTATAGAAGTATGAACCCCCTTTATAGAAGTAAGGACCCCCTTATAGAAGTATGAACCCCCTTTATAGAAGTAAGGACCCCCTTATAGAAGTAAGGACCCCCTGGCTCTGACTCTTCACTTGAAGACTGAATAGAACCCGAGGCACGTACAGAAAGTCATCCTGCGTGTTGTCATTGAAGGTCCCACAAAGGCCGGCCGTGTTGTCCTTCCAGTGCCCATCCAGCTGGAGATAGAGGCGCAGTCCCCGCCGGTCATACAGCAGCTGCAGGCCGATGTCCGTCTTCACTTGTACAAAGACCGATGAGAGTTTCTTCACCCGGAACACGTCTGAAAAACAGGCAGAACCGCGAAAATGAGGGAATTCCCCTAAAAATGTGTCCTGAGTAGGGATGGGCCCGGTGTTCGAATCGAGCACCGGGCGTTCGATCGTTCGGCGAGCCCAGAACTATTTGGGCCGCTCGCATCAAATTCGTGTGATGCGAGCGGCCCGCAATGCACTGCGCCAGTTGCAGTGCATTGCTGGCTGATGATTGGCCAAGCATGCACTGTGACCCGCATGCTTGGCCAATCAAAGAGCCAGCGGCGAGGAGAGCCATAATTGGCCACAGGCAGGATGCAACTATAGCTCAGGGGGTTTAGTACACGCCCCACATTATAAAAGGCCGCCGCGCCGGCGGCCTCGCATATTGTGTTGTGTTCCAGTGCTGCTGACTGCTGACATTATGTGCTGTGATTCTGGGGATTAGTGTGTGCGTGCTGTTAGTACAGCATTGCAGTATCACATCTGGGGGGTGTGTATAGTATGCCTGTGAAGGGGGGGATGTTTCCTGTGCTTAGAACTGTCCCTGCACAAAGTGTCATTTTTGCAGGAAAAAAAGCTATTTAAAATCACTCGCGGCTAATGAATTGACGGCTCCCGTAACACAGAGAACAGTCATTCATTGAAAGTCATTGATAAAAAAAAAGTCATTGATAAAAAAAATAAAAAATAAAACAAAAAGCGTGGGGGTCCCCCCAAATTCAATAACCAGGCCCTTCAGGTCTGCTATGGATATTAAGGGGGACCCCAGCCAAAAAAAAAAATGGCATGGGGTCCCCCTCAAAATCCATACCAGACCCTTATCCGAGCACGCAACCTGGCAGGCCGCAGGAAAAGAGGGGGGGACGAGAGCGCCCCCCCCCAACGTGAACCGTACCAGGCCACATGCCCTCAACATTGGGAGGATGCTTTGGGGGTCATGTTGATGAGGACAAGGGCCTCGTCCCCACAACCCTGGCCATTGGTTGTGGGGTCTGCGGGCAGGGGGCTTATCGGAATCTGGAAGCCCCCTTTAACAAGGGGACCCCCAGTTCCCGCCCCCCCCCCTGTGTGAAATGGTAAGGGGGTACAAAATACCCCTACCATTTCACCAAAAAAATGGTAAAAATGACAGGAGACGGTCTTTGACAATTCCTTTATTAAAATCTTCTTCCTTCTTCCTCTCTTCATCCTTCGGTTTCTTCATCTTCTCCTTCCAGGCATCTTCTCCCATCTTCTTCGTCCATCATCTTCTTCCTTCGATCCGCATCTTCTTGCGCTGGTCTTCTCGTCCGGCATCTTCTTCCATGGCGTCGACGTCTCTTCTGGGCCGCTCCGCGCAATGGGAGGCTCCCGTTGTATGAGGCTTCGCTCCGGCTGACAGGTCTTTTATAACGGAGGGCCACCTGGTGACCCCGCCCCCCTCTGACGCACGGGGACGTCATGGGGACTTCCCTATGGCTTTCCCCATGACGTCAGAGGGGGCGGGGTCAACAGGTGGCCCCACCCTCCGTTATAAAAGACCTGTCAGACGCAGCGAAGCCTCACACTGCGCGGAGCGGCCCAGAAGAGACGCCAACGCCATGGAAGAAGATGCCGGACAAGAAGACCAGAGCAAGAAGAAGATGATGGAAGAAGAAGATGGAAGAAGATGATGGAAGAAGAAGATGAAGAAACCGAAGGATGAAGAGAGGAAGAAGGAAGAAGATTTTAATAAAGGAATTGTCAAAGACCGTCTCCTGTCATTTTTTACAATTTTTGACACTTTTTGGTGAAATGGTAGGGGTACGTGGCCTTTGTCCTCATCAACATGGAGACAAGGTGCTTTGGGGGTCTCAGACCCCCAAAGCACCCTCCCAATGTTGAGGGCATGTGGCCTGGTACGGTTCAGGAGGGTGGGGGGGCGCTCTCGTCCCCCCCTCTTTCCTGCGGCCTGCCAGGTTGCGTGCTCGGATAAAGGGCCTGGTATGGATTTTGAGGGGGACCCCACGCCATTTTTTTTTTTTTTTGGCTGGGGTCCCTCTTAATATCCATAGCAGACCTGAAGGGCCTGGTTATTGAATTTGGGGGGACCCCCCACGCTTTTTTTTAAAAAAAAATTTATTTATTTTTTTATTTTTTATCAATGACTTTCAATGACTGTTCTCTGTATTACGGGGAGCCGACAATTCATTAGCCGCGAGTGATTTTAAATAGCTTTCTTTCCTGCAAAAATGACACTTTGTGCAGGGACAGTTCTAAGCACGGGAAACATGCGCCCCTTCACAGGCACTATACACACCCCCCAGGTACGAAATTTAAAGGAATATTACACTTTTATTGTTTTCACTTTAAGCATTATTAAAATCACTGCTCCTGAAAAAACTGCAGTTTAAAAAAAAAAAATTGCATTGATACATGTCCCCCTGGGGCAGGACCTGGGTCCCCAAACACTCCCCTGGGGCAGGACCCGGGTCCCCAAACACTCCCCTGGGGCAGGACCCGGTCCCCAAACACTCCCCTGGGGCAGGACCCGGGTCCCCAAACACTCCCCTGGGGCAGGACCCGGGTCCCCAAACACTCCCCTGGGGCAGGACCCGGGTCCCCAAACACTTTTTATGACAATAACTTGTATATTAGCCTTTAAAATTAGCACTTTTGATTTTGAACGTTCGCGTCCATTATAACTAATAGGGTTCTTAAATTTACACGGACTTTAGGTCCCCCCCCCCCCCCCCCCAACTACTCCTCATCTATTGTAGGAGCCCTCAGACCTCCGATCCATGTACACCCCCCCCCAACTACTATAGGTGGTGAGGTGAGCTATACAGGCATGGCAATGGTGGAATTTGTAGAAGAGTAAACTGGATGATGTTAAAGCATAATGGTGCCCGGGAAAGGGTGGAAACCCAGCGTCATCCCTACCTCTAATCTACCTGCAGCAAACTGACATCAGATTGGTTGCTATGGGTTACCACATTTGCAGCAATAATGTGAATGTAGATTCTCAGATGTCTGTCCTTGGGGGAGGAAGTAGTCTGGAAGTTTGGTTACGGAAGGTTCTAGATCTCACCGTCTGTGTAAGGTAGGTTGATTTTGTACTGGTCATACACGAGGACATCCCCCGCCTGCGTCAAGGTGACCTGTTTTCTCTGATCCTGGTCCATAATGAGGTTGACAGACTGGATACACGAGCCGTCCAAATTCTGCAAAACAAAAACCAACATGGAGAACCCCACCCAGAACACAGAGACGGGTCATCCGTCTCCATCATCAATCTGCCTGAAAGAAGTACTGTCTGAGCTGCTCACAACACCGCACCGTCCCCAGCATTCCTGACCTGTCCTGAATTCTTATATAATCAAATAGGAAGGAAAGAGATACGAGACGTCACAGAGATATGGAGATCCATGGAGGGAAGTCAATCGGTGGACTCACAGCTCCATCTATGGAGGATTCACTCTGAATTGGCCAATACTGGAGCCACGGGAGACTCTCCTGGTAACAATCGTCTCCATAAACGTCAACCGAAAAATCAAAGAGGTCACTGAGCGGGTACTCAGACAGCCGCGGACGAGGCAATCGTCAATGAGCGGGTACTCAGACAGCCGCGGACGAGGCAATCGTCAATGAGCGGGTACTCAGACAGCCGCGGACGAGGCAATCGTCAATGAGCGGGTACTCAGACAGCCGCGGACGAGGCAATCGTCAATGAGCGGGTACTAAGACAGCCGTGGGTGAGGTAACTGTCACTGAGTGGGTACTCAGACAGCCGTGGGTGAGGGAACTGTCACTGAGCGGGTACTAAGACAGCCGTGGACGAGGTAACTGTCACTGAGCGGGTACTCAGACAGCCGCGGACGAGGTAACTGTCACTGAGCGGGTACTCGGAGAGCCGTGGACGAGGCAATCGTCAATGAGCGGGTACTCAGACAGCCGCGGACGAGGCAATCGTCAATGAGCGGGTACTCAGACAGCCGCGGACGAGGCAATCGTCAATGAGCGGGTACTAAGACAGCCGTGGGTGAGGTAACTGTCACTGAGTGGGTACTCAGACAGCCGTGGGTGAGGGAACTGTCACTGAGTGGGTACTCAGACAGCCGTGGGTGAGGGAACTGTCACTGAGCGGGTACTAAGACAGCCGTGGACGAGGTAACTGTCACTGAGCGGGTACTCAGACAGCCGTGGGTGAGGTAACTGTCACTGAGTGGGTACTCAGACAGCCGTGGGTGAGGGAACTGTCACTGAGCGGGTACTAAGACAGCCGTGGACGAGGTAACTGTCACTGAGCGGGTACTCAGACAGCCGCGGACGAGGTAACTGTCACTGAGCGGGTACTCGGAGAGCCGTGGACGAGGCAATCGTCAATGAGCGGGTACTCAGACAGCCGCGGACGAGGCAATCGTCAATGAGCGGGTACTCAGACAGCCGTGGGTGAGGTAACTGTCACTGAGTGGGTACTCAGACAGCCGTGGGTGAGGGAACTGTCACTGAGTGGGTACTCAGACAGCCGTGGGTGAGGGAACTGTCACTGAGCGGGTACTAAGACAGCCGTGGACGAGGTAACTGTCACTGAGCGGGTACTCAGACAGCCGTGGGTGAGGTAACTGTCACTGAGTGGGTACTCAGACAGCCGTGGGTGAGGGAACTGTCACTGAGCGGGTACTAAGACAGCCGTGGACGAGGTAACTGTCACTGAGCGGGTACTCAGACAGCCGTGGGTGAGGGAACTGTCACTGAGCGGGTACTCAGACAGCCGTGGACGAGGTAACTGTCACTGAGCGGATACTCAGACAGCCGTGGACGAGGTAACTGTCACTGAGTGGGTACTCAGACAGCCGTGGACAAGGTAACTGTCACTGAGTGGGTACTCAGACAGCCGTGGGTGAGGGAACTGTCACTGAGCGGGTACTAAGACAGCCGTGGACGAGGTAACTGTCACTGAGCGGGTACTCAGACAGCCGTGGATGAGGTAACTGTCACTGAGTGGGTACTCAGACAGCCGTGGACAAGGTAACTGTCACTGAGCAGGTACTCAGACAGCCGTGGGCGAGGTAACTGTCACTGAGTGGGTACTCAGACAGCCATGGGTGAGGTAACTGTCACTGAGCGGGTACTCAGACAGCCGTGGACAAGGTAACTGTCACTGTGTGGGTACTCAGACAGCCGTGGACAAGGTAACTGTCACTGTGTGGGTACTCAGACAGCTGTGGACATGGGCGTCCGCAGGAGGGGGCAAGGGGGGGTCAAGTCCCCCTCCCCTCCCCCCCTGGAATCAGCAAGGTGTCCACACACTAGGGAAGAAAGTACCGGAAAGTAAAGTCAGACATGATAACAGAACCATCACTTTTTTTTTTTAGCAAAAAATAAAAACCGAGTGGTGATTAAATACCACCAAAAGATCTGTGTGAAATAATGATAGAAATGTTACTTGGGTACAGTCAGTGTTTCTTTTTTTCAAATATTTTATTTAAACCACAAAAGGTGAGTGGAGGTTTCCATGACAGTCATATATATATATATACAGCAACGTAACAGAATGTGATAGATAAGTGATATATAGTAATCATAACATCTCATATCCAACACCTTCTATGTTCCTCTCGAAGGAAGAGAACGAATAAAAATAAAGAATAATATAACGTCCGTATTATAACAATCTTATAATAACCCTCAGTCACTATACCCGGCGTCACACAATTTCCCATTTTCTAAATAACAAAAAACAAACAAATAAAAGGGGAAAAGGAAAAGGCCGAGTAATACGGGATACTCGGTTGTAAACATTATGATGCCCAATGATCGTGAGTTCAGCAGCGTCAAACCTTCTTCAGAGAGGATAAACGGATTCCACCCTCCCCATACCTCAGAATACAGCGTTTCATGACTGCATAATTGTCATTCAAAGTGCGACAGCGCTGAAAGCTGAAAAATGGCCTGGGCAGGAAGGGGGTGGTCGTGTCCGGTAGGCAAGGGGTTAAAGACGGCCCTGAGGGAGACGATTGGCACTTGGAACCCCAGACTGCTGTGAGTAAAAGTTTTAAACTTTTAAAAATCTTTTTAGCTTAATTCCATCTGTGGCCCGTGTTCTGGACACGATCACGATGGGGTCACCTTGGGTCCCGGAGAGAAGCGGGTGGCATCAGAGTACGGACCCGAGTTCCCTTACGTGCCCCGGGAAGTCAGGGGCATTGTGGAAGCCAATCGGGAGAAGTGGAGGATTTCTGCGACTACCTGAAGGTCCCAAAGCCGCTGTGGGAGAAATATTTCTCCCGGGAAATGTTTGATCGATTCCAGGGATGTCTGTTGTATTGGAGTTCTGGTCGGCACATCGATGGTGACACGGCTGTGATCTGCAGACCGGACCAGGACAGGGCTGTGATCTGCAGACCGGACCAGGACAGGGCTGTGATCTGCAGACCGGACCAGGACAGGGCTGTGATCTGCAGACCGGACCAGGACACGGCTGTGATCTGCAGACCGGACCAGGACAGGGCTGTGATCTGCAGACCGGACCAGGACAGGGCTGTGATCTGCAGACCGGACCAGGACAGGGCTGTGATCTGCAGACCGGACCAGGACAGGGCTGTGATCTGCAGACCGGACCAGGACAGGGCTGTGATCTGCAGACTGGACCAGGACAGGGCTGTGATCTGCAGACCGGACCAGGACACGGCTGTGATCTGCAGACCGGACCAGGACAGGGCTGTGATCTGCAGACCGGACCAGGACACGGCTGTGATCTGCAGACCGGACCAGGACACGGCTGTGATCTGCAGACCGGACCAGGACAGGACTGTGATCTGCAGACCGGACCAGGACAGGGCTGTGATCTGCAGACCGGACCAGGACAGTACTGGGTATCACATCACCACCAGTAGAGTTGCCACCTCATCCCCTTTAAACCCGAACACATATGAATTACTCGGGTTCCGGGGCTGATTAAGGTGGTCATTGAACTCACTTGGTGCCTCATCTGCATTAATTTACCCTCAGAACCTGCGTGATTCGTATGTCGGGTTTAAAGGGATGAGGTGGCAACTCTACCACCAGCGGGTAAGGATGTCGCTGTGCCCGATCCGCGCTTTTATTGGTGAACCGTTCCTGAAGTCCAGCCTTTGAATCTCGGAAAAAGTTTCTCCCGTATCTCCATCTTTTTGTGATCTTTTCTGTTACAAGAACTGGGGGGTCACTAGATAGGCAGGTGGTTGCTACAGGAAACGACGCGTCAAGATCTACAAGTTCTCCGCTCGCAGTACTTGGTTTCTTAGGGACTTTCAGCAGCTCTGACCACTAGGTGGCGCGAGTCGTCAGAAAAGGAACAGCAGTAATGAGAACTTCTTTTACATTCCTTAGAAATTTTAGGAAAAGAATTTCACGTGTCTTTAACCCCCTCAGTACAGGGCATTTTCACCCCTTCCTGCCCAGGCCATTTTTCAGCTTTCAGCGCTGACGCACTTTGAATGACAATTGCGCGGTCATACGACGCTGTACCCAAATGAAATTGTTATCATTTTTTCCCCACAAATAGAGCTTTCTTTTGGTGGCATTTCATCACCCCTGCGGTTTTTTATTTTTTTGCGTAATAAACAAAAGAAGAGCGACAAAATTAAAAAAATATATATATTTTTTACTTTTTGTTATAATAAATATCCCCAAAAAAATATATAAAAAAACATTTTTTTCCTCAGTTTAGGCCGATACGTATTCTTCTACATATTTTTGGTAAAAAAAAAATCGCAATCAGCGATTATTGATCGGTTTTGCGCAAAAGTTATAGCGTTTACAAAATAGGGGATAGTTTTATAGCATTTTTATTAATATTTTTTTTTTTTTTTACTAGTAATGGCAGCGATCAGCGATTTTTATTGTGACTGCGACATTATGGCGGAAACACATCGGACATTTTTGACACATTTTTGGCACCATTGTCATTTATACAGAAATCAATGCTATTTAAATGCATTGATTCCTGTATAAATGACACTGGCAGTGAAGGGGTTAACCACTAGGGGGCGGGGAGGGGTTAATTATGTTCCCTGGGAGTGATTCTTACTGTGGGGGGAGGGGCCTCACAAGGGGAGGAGACCGATCGGTGTTTCTCTGTACAGAGAACACACCATCGGCTCCTCTCCTCTGACAGGACCGGTGTGTGTTTACACCCCATCATTACACACACAGATCCGCGGTCCCGCTGTGTTACCGGGCAATCGCGGGTGCCCAGTGGACATCGCGGCCGCTGGGCACGCGCATCGGGTGCCCAATGACACGGCGAGAGCGCGCGCGCTCCCTGGAGTGCACTGAAGGGGAGGACGTCATATGACGCCGTCCTGCGCTGAGAGCTGCGCCGCCTGGCCGTCAATTGACAGCCGGCGGTCGCAAGGTGGTTAAAGAAGGAAATTTCACGGAGTGCAGTGAAATTTCGCTCTTTAACTAATTGTACAGTGTATAGTGTTGCTTTGCATGTTGTTTTTTTTCAGGATGCACGGAGATCGACTGTCAAACTCATTGGAGATTGGGTGGGTTAGTCAGTTAGTCTGGGTGGTACATGTACAGTATGTAAAATGTGTTGTTGTGAAAATGTCAGTTAAATGTGTTTTCCTTCCTTTCCCAATTCCCAGTTAAATCTCAGGCACTGCATCGTTTTTGTAAATTCTGTTAGGATTTTGTCTCTGGTTGTTGCCTAGACGGTGAGGACATCGTCTAAATAACCAGGGGGAGTGTGTAGCGGGGAAACTTTCACAAGGTGTCCGCTATGTGTGGACATTTAGTTTTTTCTTCAGAACAGTAATGGGGTTCTGAGGGTTAATTGTGAAGGTTTATTCTGGGATCGGTCTGGCTGGGCTGTGTCCGGGTTCTGCCTGGTGATGGGTACAGTGAGGGGCACAGGCCTAGAACCAGCGCCTGGTTGGACGGTTTGAGTATCAGTCTTCCCCGGAGCCAATCAGTGGGTGCGCCCGGCCCCGCTGTGTAGTCTGGGGGAGGGGTACTTAAAGTCACGTGTTCGGGGTTCGGCCGGAGCTGCCTGTTCCTGAATCTGGACCGGGGTAGTCCCGCGAGGGGTCCCGGGCCCGGGAGCGTTTGCCGTCCCGCAACGTGGTCATTCTGACTGACCCCACAGACCCGCATGGTCGGGGGTGGGGATCCGTCTGTTCCCGAGTCTCGGAACCGGCTTCAGTGACTGAGGGAGGATTCAAGGTGTCCGGGGGGCGCTCTCAGTCTTGGAGGGGCACCGCAGCTCCTGTAAAGCGACCGGGGGAGGGCTCTTCGGAGGAGGGCCAACAAGCTGGCATCCCAAGAAGAGCCTGGGAGCTGGGCTGTCAAGGACACTGACGGATCCACACTTCCCCAGTACTGCCAAGGAGACGGAGAAAGTTCCGGGTACTGAGGAAAGGTTCCTCTTTACTATCGGTTGGGACTTTATTCTGTCAGAGACTTTACAAGTTTCCGGATCAAAGTGCTGACCGCCATCATCTCTGGCTGGACATTTGTGCAGTATTGAAGTGCCCGGCTGCGAGTGGCTACTCTCTGGGTTTGTTAGAGACATTTCAATTGTCAGCAGTTCAAGGTGCCCCGAGATTCTTCACCCTGCCCTCTGTTCCCACACGAGACTTTGTCTGCTGGATTCTATCCCTGCAAATAAATCCTTTTTAAAGGACTTTTATTTTGTCGATGTGCAAAGTCATTGGGTACAAACCCCGGGAGCCCCCGAGACCTGGAGGAACAAGCCGAGCGGAGGAAACCGGTGAGCCCAAAATTCAAGGCCGTCCCTCAAGGGGTTATGGCCGATACACGCGGTCAAAAGTGATGTTTCTGTCCCTCACGCGGTGATGGATGGCGAACTCTTAGTAACAATAGTCTGCATGGAGATGCAAGGAGCAATAGTCTGCGTGGAGATACAAGGAGCAATAGTCTGCGTGGAGATACAAGGAGCAATAGTCTGCATGGAGATACAAGGAGCAATAGTCTGCATGGAGATACAAGGAGCAATAGTCTGCATGGAGATGCAAGGAGCAATAGTCTGCATGGAGATACAAGGAGCAATAGTCTGCATGGGGATACAAGGAGCAATAGTCTGCATGGAGATACAAGGAGCAATAGTCTGCATGGAGATGCAGGGAGCAATAGTCTGCATGGAGATACAAGGAGCAATAGTCTGCATGGAGATGCAGGGAGCAATAGTCTGCATGGAGATGCAAGGAGCAATAGTCTGCATGGAGATACAAGGAGCAATAGTCTGCGTGGAGATGCAAGGAGCAATAGTCTGCATGGAGATACAAGGAGCAATAGTCTGCGTGGAGATGCAAGGAGCAATAGTCTGCATGGAGATACAAGGAGCAATAGTCTGCATGGAGATGCAAGGAGCAATAGTCTGCATGGAGATACAAGGAGCAATAGTCTGCATGGAGATACAAGGAGCAATAGTCTGCATGGAGATACAAGGAGCAATAGTCTGCATGGAGATACAAGGAGCAATAGTCTGCATGGAGATACAAGGAGCAATAGTCTGCATGGAGATGCAAGGAGCAATAGTCTGCATGGAGATACAAGGAGCAATAGTCTGCATGGAGATACAAGGAGCAATAGTCTGCATGGAGATACAAGGAGCAATAGTCTGCATGGAGATACAAGGAGCAATAGTCTGCATGGAGATACAAGGAGCAATAGTCTGCATGGAGATACAAGGAGCAATAGTCTGCATGGAGATGCAAGGAGCAATAGTCTGCATGGAGATACAAGGAGCAATAGTCTGCATGGAGATGCAAGGAGCAATAGTCTGCATGGAGATACAAGGAGCAATAGTCTGCATGGAGATGCAGGGAGCAATAGTCTGCATGGAGATACAAGGAGCAATAGTCTGCATGGAGATACAAGGAGCAATAGTCTGCGTGGAGATACAAGGAGCAATAGTCTGCATGGAGATACAAGGAGCAATAGTCTGCATGGAGATGCAAGGAGCAATAGTCTGCATGGAGATACAAGGAGCAATAGTCTGCATGGAGATACAAGGAGCAATAGTCTGCATGGAGATGCAAGGAGCAATAGTCTGCATGGAGATGCAAGGAGCAATAGTCTGCGTGGAGATACAAGGAGCAATAGTCTGCATGGAGATACAAGGAGCAATAGTCTGCATGGAGATGCAAGGAGCAATAGTCTGCATGGAGATACAAGGAGCAATAGTCTGCATGGAGATACAAGGAGCAATAGTCTGCATGGAGATACAAGGAGCAATAGTCTGCATGGAGATACAAGGAGCAATAGTCTGCATGGAGATACAAGGAGCAATAGTCTGCATGGAGATACAAGGAGCAATAGTCTGCATGGAGATACAAGGAGCAATAGTCTGCATGGAGATGCAAGGAGCAATAGTCTGCATGGAGATACAAGGAGCAATAGTCTGCGTGGAGATACAAGGAGCAATAGTCTGCATGGAGATACAAGGAGCAATAGTCTGCATGGAGATGCAAGGAGCAATAGTCTGCATGGAGATACAAGGAGCAATAGTCTGCATGGAGATACAAGGAGCAATAGTCTGCATGGAGATGCAAGGAGCAATAGTCTGCGTGGAGATACAAGGAGCAATAGTCTGCGTGGAGATACAAGGAGCAATAGTCTGCATGGAGATACAAGGAGCAATAGTCTGCATGGAGATACAAGGAGCAATAGTCTGCATGGAGATACAAGGAGCAATAGTCTGCATGGAGATACAAGGAGCAATAGTCTGCATGGAGATACAAGGAGCAATAGTCTGCATGGAGATACAAGGAGCAATAGTCTGCATGGAGATACAAGGAGCAATAGTCTGCATGGAGATACAAGGAGCAATAGTCTGCATGGAGATACAAGGAGCAATAGTCTGCGTGGAGATACAAGGAGCAATAGTCTGCATGGAGATACAAGGAGCAATAGTCTGCATGGAGATACAAGGAGCAATAGTCTGCGTGGAGATACAAGGAGCAATAGTCTGCATGGAGATACAAGGAGCAATAGTCTGCATGGAGATACAAGGAGCAATAGTCTGCATGGAGATGCAAGGAGCAATAGTCTGCATGGAGATACAAGGAGCAATAGTCTGCATGGAGATACAAGGAGCAATAGTCTGCATGGAGATACAAGGAGGAATAGTCTGCATGGAGATACAAGGAGCAATAGTCTGCATGGAGATACGAGGAGGAATAGTCTGCATGGAGATACAAGGAGCAATAGTCTGCATGGAGATACAAGGAGCAATAGTCTGCATGGAGATACAAGGAGCAATAGTCTGCATGGAGATACGAGGAGGAATAGTCTGCATGGAGATACAAGGAGCAATAGTCTGCATGGAGATACGAGGAGCAATAGTCTGCATGGAGATACAAGGAGCAATAGTCTGCATGGAGATACAAGGAGCAATAGTCTGCATGGAGAGGATTTCTACTTAGTCCGGTGTTCTCATCCAATCAGATGCGAGTATATTGGATTCTGTGGGGCGTCTCATTTTCCTCTCCAAGTTGTACCCAATAAAACACAAAGCCGGGAAATGACTGTTCATTGTCTCTGGAAGGGGAGTGTGAAGTCCGGCGGGGGGGGGGGGGCGGATTGTTTGTCAGAAGTGCTAACCCCATGGCTACATGTATAAAGTCTAAAGAAGGAGGTCCTGGAAGTTTTTCTCTTTAACCTCTTCCTGACCGCCCGCCGTCATATGACAGCATTTCCTTTGCAGCCACCAGGGGGCGCTTGGGGACGGGATGCAGGTGCCAGGCGGCTGCGATTGCTGAGCAGGACGTGTAATGATGGGGTGTAAACACACAGATCCCCGTCCTGTCAGAGGAGAGCGATTGTGCGCCCCTTAGGATAGGCAACATATTAACCCCTCGATCACCCCCTCGTGTTAACCCCTTCCCTGCCAGTCACATTTATACAGTATGTCAAAAGTGTCCAATATGTCCGCCGCAATGTCGCAGCCACGATAAAAGTCGCACTCCCCCCCCATGGACTTTGTCACATCCAGCGCAGGATTCACACAGTCACTTTGTATTAAGTTGCAGATTTTGGACTTTTTTCCGCTCGATCGCTGTATATCCAGGAATTGGATCGCCGGCACTTGTAGAGTTTCAGTCTTTTTTCTTTATCACCATTTTATTGATTTATATGAGGTCCCGATTTTCCCATCACAGGTTTTTGTGCTTTTAATACCAAATGATGAACATTTTATCATTTTACTCATCACTGTACTGTGTGTCACCAACATCCACATCAGCGCAACATTATCTATTTTACTGATGGTGACCAAAGTCTGCCATGAAATGTCTCTCGATCGATGGGGAAGGGCGATCAGTGGGGAAGGGCGATCAGTGGGGAAGGGCAATCGGTGGGGAAGGGCGATCGGTGGGGAAGGGCGATCGGTGGGGAAGGGCGATCGGTAGGGAAGAGCGATCGGTTTGGAAGAGCGATCGGTTTGGAAGGGCGATCGGTGGGGAAAGGCGATCGGTTGGGAAGAGCGATCGGTTTGGAAGGGCGATCGGTGGGGAAGGGCAATCGGTGGGGAAGGGCAATCGGTGGGGAAGGGCAATCGGTTTGGAAGGGCGATCGGTGGGGAAGGGCGATCGGTTTGGAAGGGCGATCAGTGGGGAAGGGCGATCGGTGGGGAAGGGCGATCGGTGGGGAAGGGCAATCGGTTTGGAAGGGCGATCGGTGGGGAAGGGCAATCGGTTTGGAAGGGCGATCAGTGGGGAAGGGCGATCGGTTTGGAAGGGCGATCAGTGGGGAAGGGCGATCGGTGGGGAAGGGCGATCGGTGGGGAAGGGCGATCGGTTTGGAAGGGCGATCGGTGGGGAAGGGCGATCGGTTTGGAAGGGCGATCGGTGGGGAAGGGCGATCGGTGGGGAAGGGCGATCGGTGGGGAAGGGCGATCGGTGGGGAAGGGCGATCGGTAGGGAAGAGCGATCGGTTTGGAAGAGCGATCGGTTTGGAAGGGCGATCGGTGGGGAAAGGCGATCGGTTTGGAAGGGCAATCGGTGGGGAAGGGCAATCGGTTTGGAAGGGTGATTGGTGGGGAAGGGCGATCGGTGGGGAAGGGCGATCGGTGGGGAAGGGCGATCGGTAGGGAAGAGCGATTGGTTTGGAAGAGCGATAGGTTTGGAAGGGCGATCAGTGGGGAAGGGCGATCGGTGGGGAAGGGTGATCGGTTTGGAAGGGTGATTGGTGGGGAAGGGCAATCGGTGGGGAAGGGCGATCGGTTTGGAAGGGTGATCGGTGGGGAAGGGCGATCGGTGGGGAAGGGCGATCGGTGGGGAAGGGTGATCGGTTTGGAAGGGCGATCGGTGGGGAAGGGCGATCGGTGGGGAAGGGCGATCGGTGGGGAAGGGCGATCGGTGGGGAAGGGCGATCGGTGGGGAAGGGCGATCGGTGGGGAAGGGCGATCGGTAGGGAAGAGCGATCGGTTTGGAAGAGCGATCGGTTTGGAAGGGCGATCGGTGGGGAAAGGCGATCGGTTTGGAAGGGCAATCGGTGGGGAAGGGCAATCGGTTTGGAAGGGTGATTGGTGGGGAAGGGCGATCGGTGGGGAAGGGCGATCGGTGGGGAAGGGCGATCGGTTGGGAAGAGCGATTGGTTTGGAAGAGCGATAGGTTTGGAAGGGCGATCTGTGGGGAAGGGCGATCGGTGGGGAAGGGTGATCGGTTTGGAAGGGTGATTGGTGGGGAAGGGCGATCGGTTTGGAAGGGTGATTGGTGGGGAAGGGCGATCGGTTTGGAAGGGTGATTGGTGGGGAAGGGCGATCGGTTTGGAAGGGTGATTGGTGGGGAAGGGCGATCGGTTTGGAAGGGTGATTGGTGGGGAAGGGCGATCGGTTTGGAAGGGTGATTGGTGGGGAAGGGCGATCGGTTTGGAAGGGCGATCGGTGGGGAAGGGCGATCGGTGGGGAAGGGCGTTCGGTGGGGAAGGGCGATCGGTGGGGAAGGGCGATCGGTGGGGAAGGGCGATCGGTGGGGAAGGGCGATCGGTAGGGAAGAGCGATCGGTTTGGAAGAGCGATCGGTTTGGAAGGGCGATCGGTGGGGAAAGGCGATCGGTTTGGAAGGGCAATCGGTGGGGAAGGGCAATCGGTTTGGAAGGGTGATTGGTGGGGAAGGGCGATCGGTGGGGAAGGGCGATCGGTGGGGAAGGGCGATCGGTAGGGAAGAGCGATTGGTTTGGAAGAGCGATAGGTTTGGAAGGGCGATCAGTGGGGAAGGGCGATCGGTGGGGAAGGGTGATCGGTTTGGAAGGGTGATTGGTGGGGAAGGGCGATCGGTTTGGAAGGGTGATTGGTGGGGAAGGGCGATCGGTTTGGAAGGGTGATTGGTGGGGAAGGGCGATCGGTTTGGAAGGGTGATTGGTGGGGAAGGGCGATCGGTTTGGAAGGGTGATTGGTGGGGAAGGGCGATCGGTTTGGAAGGGTGATTGGTGGGGAAGGGCGATCGGTTTGGAAGGGTGATTGGTGGGGAAGGGTGATCGGTTGATATAACGCTGTCCCTTCCCTTCAGGGTGAGGCGCTATTCGCGTTCTTCCTCTCCATGTCAAACGTTTGAGTTTCCGGGACACTTGTCTGAATGGCGCATCTGACACTGCGGTGGCATTTCCCCTCCCCTCTTATTCTCCTCGGTCTTCTCACCTTGGGGAATTCTCGGTTATTTACCCCCGTGTGGGAGGAGGGGAGAGGATATACACTCGGATGATACACAGATGTGTATCATTCATTTCACTGGTATTCCGCAAATAAACTCCAGATATCACCGCTTGGGGCTCCTTTTCCTCATCTATTCTCCACACTCCTTGTTACTCTCCACTTGAATAGAACACAGATGTGGGAACATACGACTAACTCCATCTCTCCTCTCAATATATATCATACTAGCAGCGCTGGCTGTACTGCCTTATCAGCGGCCCGGCTGTTTGGACACATAGTCCATAAAAAGGAATACTTAATTAGGATTCCATCCCGTGTGTGCTGCCGGCGCCGCACCTGGGGGGCGCACTCTCCTCCCCCCCGATATACAACTGACTGTTCCACGAACATCGGCTCTAACGTGGCACGATGCAGAGTCTATCCATGGAGGTCACTAATATCTTTCCAGGTTCCTCATGAAGTATTTGTCATTTTTTGCAGAAATGATCTCTTAGAACTTCCGGGGTTTTTGTTATATTCTGATTTGTGTTCAAGAAAAAACCAAAACCCCCCCTGACTGTTCTTCTCTCTTTTGCATTCCTCAGAGCGATCGGAACTTCTCGGCTCCTGACGAAGGTTCCCACATTCGGGTGACTGGAAACGCGTCGAGTATTCGGGGGTCACTTACCTCCATGAGAGCTCCAGTACCGCAACTTTGTACATGTTTTGTAAAGTGTTGTTAATATATTTTTTTGTTTGTGTCATTTCTATTGTTTTTTTGAACTGCATATTGTGAATTGTGCGCCTGCTATCGGACATTCAGGTGATTTTATACATTATTTTAAATTTACCAATAAAATCAAAAATATTTTTCACAAGATCTTTGGTGATCTATTCAAAGCCCCAACTACAGGGGGGTCTCTTCTTATCTACTCTAAGGGACGAGATCACCACGGGACATACCTACTTCACCGGGGGAGCAGGTCTTCATTTCTTCCGGTTGATCGGTTTGGAAGGGCGATCGGCGGGCTGTGTACCTTCTCCTATGGCATGGAATTGGACACAACACTTCCAATGATAGTGAGATGCTGGGGGAGCCATGTGACGAGTGGTTGATTGGTGGGGAAGGGCGATCGATGGGGAAGGGCGATCGGTGGGGAAGGGCGATCGGTGGGGAAGGGCGATCGGTTTGGAAGGGTGATCGGTGGGGAAGGGCGATCGGTGGGGAAGACCGATCGGTGGGGAAGGGCGATCGGTTTGGAAGGGTGATCGGTGGGGAAGGGCGATCGGTGGGGAAGGGCGATCGGTGGGGAAGGGCGATCGGTGGGGAAGGGCGATCGGTTTGGAAGGGTGATCGGTGGGGAAGGGCGATCGGTGGGGAAGGGCGATCGGTGGGGAAGAGCGATCAGTGGGGAAGAGCGATCGGTGGGGAAGGGCGATCGGTTTGGAAGAGCGATCAGTTTGGAAGAGCGATCGGCGGGGAAGAGCGATCGGTGGGGAAGAGCGATCGGTGGGGAAGAGCGATCGGCGGAGAAGAGCGATCGGTGTGGAAGAGCGATCGGCGGAGAAGAGCGATCGGTGGGGAAGAGCGATCGGTGGGGAAGAGCGATCGGCGGAGAAGAGCGATCGGTGTGGAAGAGCGATCGGCGGGCCCTGCACCTATGGCGTGGAATTGGACACTTTCTTCATCCATAGTTGTGTAAAGGAGAAATCCTAGAGGGGGATGGGCTCTGTTGCCATGAATGGTCCCTTTCATGTCGGGCAGCTGGTCTTCTCCTCTCATCTCAGAGACATTGATGGTGACACCGGACACCGCCATCAGGTTAAGCCGCGCCGATCGTTCTCTGATTTGCCGTCCAGAAAGCGCTTTAGCAAAATTTCTGAAAATTGTGAAGCTGCTTCTAGGCGATGATTGGTGGTGTCGGCGTGTCTGAGGAGCGCCATGACTGGAGGCTTTGTCCTCCCCGCCAAGAAGCTCTCCACACCGCGACTCCTCCCCCTCCCCCCACCGCCGATCCAGGCGCTGAACACTCCATACCACAGACACACCCAACCATGGCCACCAATGTCCTCCCATCACCATTACTGATCCCAGCAAAGGCCCCCGGAATCTGAAGGACCAATGAGAAGAGCCGTCACATGAAATCCCAAGGAGACACCGGAGGGTACAAGAGATGACCGCAATGCTCCGCCCCTCCCCCTGGTGACTCTCAGATACCACGTTCAGCAACCTTACACCCCTCCCCCCTCCCCCCCACAAATTATATTCAATATTCAGAAAGTTTGTGTGGGACCCCAAGCAACACCACGCCAACAAGTCCCAGGACACGAGGAAGACAAGGAAAACAGTGGAATCATATACTTTAGAGGGAGCTGAAAGCCACATGGGACGCCCAAGCCACTGCCTGAGGAGCACAGATCCACAAATATCTACTGAGCAACATCAGAGGGAGCTGAGAGCCACATGGGACTCCTCAGCCACTGGACTCAGGTAGGTCAGTGCTGTGGGTGATGGTCGGTTCCTCACCTGTCCACAGGGGGCGTTGTGCACGGACACGGTGAACGCTCCGGATCTCCGGCTCTTGGTGAGGATGTACTGACAGGGAGCCGGGAAGGTGAACTTCCGCCCATCGAACGTCACAATGTGAAAGTCTCCCGAGACGGAACATTCCGCTGACAGCATGGGAGAAAAGAGAGACAGTTACCAGGACTGGACCCCGGCCTCCTATAAGGACCCGGCCTCTACTCATCTATAAGGACCCGGCCTCTACTCATCTATAAGGACCGGCCTCCACACATCTATAAGGACCCGGCCTCCACACATCTATAAGGACCGGCCTCTACTCATCTATAGGGACCCGGCCTCTACACATCTATAGGGACCCCGGCCTCTACACATCTATAGGGACCCGGCCTCTACACATCTATAGGGACCCCGGCCTCCACACATCTATAAGGACCCGGCCTCCACACATCTATAAGGACCGGCCTCTACTCATCTATAGGGACCCGGCCTCTACACATCTATAGGGACCCCGGCCTCCACACATCTATAAGGACCGGCCTCTACTCATCTATAGGGACCCGGCCTCTACTCATCTACACATCTATAGGGACCCCGGCCTCTACACATCTATAGGGACCCGGCCTCTACTCATCTATAGGGGCCCGGCCTCCACACATCTATAAGGACCGGCCTCTACTCATCTATAGGGACCCGGCCTCTACACATCTATAGGGACCCCGGCCTCCACACATCTATAAGGACCGGCCTCTACTCATCTATAGGGACCCGGCCTCTACACATCTATAGGGACCCCGGCCTCTACACATCTATAGGGACCCCGGCCTCTACACATCTATAGGGACCCGGCCTCCACACATCTATAAGGACCGGCCTCTACTCATCTATAGGGACCCGGCCTCTACACATCTATAGGGACCCCGGCCTCCACACATCTATAAGGACCGGCCTCTACTCATCTATAGGGACCCGGCCTCTACACATCTATAGGGACCCGGCCTCTACACATCTATAGGGACCCGGCCTCTACTCATCTATAGGGACCCCGGCCTCCACACATCTATAAGGACCGGCCTCTACTCATCTATAGGGACCCGGCCTCTTCACATCTATAGGGACCCCGGCCTCCACACATCTATAAGGACCGCCCTCTACTCATCTATAGGGACCCGGCCTCTACACATCTACAGGGACCCCGGCCTCTACACATCTATAGGGGCCCGGCCTCTACACATCTATAGGGACCCGGCCTCTACACATCTATAGGGACCCCCCGGCCTCTACACATCTATAGGGACCCCGGCCTCCACACATCTATAGGGACCCCGGCCTCTACACATCTATAAGGACCGGCCTCTACTCATCTATAGGGACCCGGCCTCTACACATCTATAGGGACCCGGCCTCTACACATCTATAGGGACCCCGGCCTCTACACATCTATAGGGACCCCGGCCTCTACACATCTATAGGGACCCCGGCCTCCACACATCTATAGGGACCCGGCCTCTACTCATCTATAGGGACATGGCCTCTACACATCTATAGGGACCCCGGCCTCCACACGTCTATAGGGACCCGGCCTCTACCCATCTATAGGGACGCGGCCTCCACACATCTATAGGGACCCGGCCTCTACACATCTACAAGGACCCCGGCCTCCACACATCTATAGGGACCCGGCCTCTACACATCTATAGGGGCCCGGCCTCTACACATCTACAAGGACCCCGGCCTCTACACATCTACAAGGACCCCGGCCTCTACACATCTATAGGGACCCGGCCTCTACACATCTATAGGGACCCGGCCTCTACACATCTATAGGGACCCGGCCTCTACACATCTATAGGGACCGGCCTCTACACATCTATAGGGACCGGCCTCTACACATCTACAAGGACCCCGGCCTCTACACATCCAGAGGGACCCGGCCTCTACACATCTATAGGGACCCGGCCTCTACACATCTATAGGGACCCGGCCTCTACACATCTATAGGACCCCGACCTCTACTCATCTATAGGGGCCCGGCCTCCACACATCTATAGGGACCCGGCCTCTACTCATCTACAGGGACCCGGCCTCTACACATCTATAAGGACCGGCCTCTACTCATCTATAGGGACCCGGCCTCTACACATCTACAGGGACCCGGTCCCTACACATCTATAAGGACCGGCCTCTACTCATCTATAGGGACCCCGGCCTCTACTCATCTATAGGGACCCGGCCTCTACTCATCTATAGGGACCCGGCCTCTACTCATCTATAGGGACCCGGCCTCTACTCATCTATAGGGACCGGCCTCTACACATCTATAGGGACCGGCCTCTACACATCTATAAGGACCGGCCTCTACTCATCTATAGGGACCCGGCCTCTACTCATCTATAGGGACCCCGGCCTCTACTCATCTATAGGGACACGGCCTCTACTCATCTATAGGGACCCCGGCCTCTACTCATCTATAGGGACCCGGCCTCTACACATCTATAGGGACCCGGCCTCTACACATCTATAGGGACCCGGCCTCTACACATCTACAGGGACCCGGCCTCTACACATCTACAGGGACCCCGGCCTCTACACATCTACAGGGACCCGGCCTCTACACATCTATAAGGACCGGCCTCTACACATCTACAGGGACCCGGCCTCTACACACCTATAGGGACCCGGCCTCTACACATCTATAGGGACCCGGCCTCTACACATCTATAGGGGCCCGACCTCTACTCATCTATAGGGGCCCGGCCTCCACACATCTATAGGGACCCGGCCTCCACACATCTATAGGGACCCGGCCTCCACACATCTATAGGGACCTGGCCTCTACACATCTATAGGGGCCCGGCCTCTACTCATCTATAGGGGCCCGGCCTCTGCTGATCTATAGGGGCCCGGCCTCTACTCATCTATAGGGGCCCGGCCTCCACACATCTATAGGGGCCCGACCTGCACACATCTATAGGGGCCCGGCCTATACACATCTATAGGGACCCGGCCTCTACACATCTATGGGGACCCGGTCTCTACACATCTATAGGGACCCGGTCTCTACACATCTATAGGGACCCGACCTCTGCACATCTATAGGGACCCGGCCTCTACTCATCTATAGGGACCCGGCCTATACACATCTATAGGGACCCAGACTATACATATCTATACATATCTATACCATCTATAGGGACCCAGTCTAGGCTGGGTCCTCATATATATGTATAAGTTGGGTCCCTATAACTGGTATAGATATGTATATGCTGGGTCCCTCTGGATATCTTTACCAGCTATATGGACCCAACCTATACATACCTACAGAGGCCCGGCCTATACATATCTACAGGGGCCCGGCCTATACATACCTACAGAGGCCCGGCCTATACATATCTATAGGGACCCCGGCCTCTACACATCTATAGGGACCCCGGCCTCCACACATCTATAGGGACCCGGCCTCTACTCATCTATAGGGACATGGCCTCTACACATCTATAGGGACCCCGGCCTCCACACGTCTATAGGGACCCGGCCTCTACCCATCTATAGGGACGCGGCCTCCACACATCTATAGGGACCCGGCCTCTACACATCTACAAGGACCCCGGCCTCCACACATCTATAGGGACCCGGCCTCTACACATCTATAGGGACCCGGCCTCTACACATCTATAGGGACCCGGCCTCTACACATCTATAGGGACCCGGCCTCTACACATCTACAAGGACCCCGGCCTCTACACATCTACAAGGACCCCGGCCTCTACACATCTATAGGGACCCGGCCTCTACACATCTATAGGGACCCGGCCTCTACACATCTATAGGGACCCCGGCCTCTACACATCTATAGGGACCGGCCTCTACACATCTATAGGGACCGGCCTCTACACATCTACAAGGACCCCGGCCTCTACACATCCAGAGGGACCCGGCCTCTACACATCTATAGGGACCCGGCCTCTACACATCTATAGGGACCCCGACCTCTACTCATCTATAGGGGCCCGGCCTCCACACATCTATAGGGACCCGGCCTCTACTCATCTACAGGGACCCGGCCTCTACACATCTATAAGGACCGGCCTCTACTCATCTATAGGGACCCGGCCTCTACACATCTACAGGGACCCGGTCCCTACACATCTATAAGGACCGGCCTCTACTCATCTATAGGGACCCCGGCCTCTACTCATCTATAGGGACCCGGCCTCTACTCATCTATAGGGACCCGGCCTCTACTCATCTATAGGGACCCGGCCTCTACTCATCTATAGGGACCGGCCTCTACACATCTATAGGGACCGGCCTCTACACATCTATAAGGACCGGCCTCTACTCATCTATAGGGACCCGGCCTCTACTCATCTATAGGGACCCCGGCCTCTACTCATCTATAGGGACCCCGGCCTCTACTCATCTATAGGGACCCGGCCTCTACTCATCTATAGGGACCCGGCCTCTACTCATCTATAGGGACCCCGGCCTCTACTCATCTATGGGGACCCCGGCCTCTACTCATCTATAGGGACCCGGCCTCTACTCATCTATAGGGACCCCGGCCTCTACTCATCTATAGGGACCCCGCCTCTACTCATCTATAGGGACCCGGCCTCTACACATCTATAGGGACCCGGCCTCTACACATCTATAGGGACCCGGCCTCTACACATCTACAGGGACCCGGCCTCTACACATCTACAGGGACCCCGGCCTCTACACATCTACAGGGACCCGGCCTCTACACATCTATAAGGACCGGCCTCTACACATCTACAGGGACCCGGCCTCTACACACCTATAGGGACCCGGCCTCTACACATCTATAGGGACCCGGCCTCTACACATCTATAGGGGCCCGACCTCTACTCATCTATAGGGGCCCGGCCTCCACACATCTATAGGGACCCGGCCTCCACACATCTATAGGGACCCGGCCTCCACACATCTATAGGGACCCGGCCTCTACACATCTATAGGGGCCCGGCCTCTACTCATCTATAGGGGCCCGGCCTCCACGCATCTATAGGGGCCCGGCCTCTGCTGATCTATAGGGGCCCGGCCTCTACTCATCTATAGGGGCCCGGCCTCCACACATCTATAGGGGCCCGACCTGCACACATCTATAGGGGCCCGGCCTATACACATCTATAGGGCCCCGGCCTCTACACATCTATGGGGACCCGGTCTCTACACATCTATAGGGACCCGGTCTCTACACATCTATAGGGACCCGACCTCTGCACATCTATAGGGACCCGGCCTCTACTCATCTATAGGGACCCGGCCTATACACATCTATAGGGACCCAGACTATACATATCTATACATATCTATACCATCTATAGGGACCCAGTCTAGGCTGGGTCCTCATATATATGTATAAGTTGGGTCCCTATAACTGGTATAGATATGTATATGCTGGGTCCCTCTGGATATCTTTACCAGCTATATGGACCCAACCTATACATACCTACAGAGGCCCGGCCTATACATATCTACAGGGGCCCGGCCTATACATATCTACAGGGGCCCGGCCTATACATATATGGTGGGAAAGACTATCCTATCCATGAAAAAGTAGGGTGGGGACTTGAGCAATTTGGCCCCTCCTCCCCCCACACACAAAGCAGGAGCACTCACCGGGACAGGTCACATCAGTGCAGATCCACCTTCCTCCTGAGCAGGTGCTGGAAGAAGAGAGGGACCAATCAGAGCTGAGATCCTGACTGAGTGCACACAGAGGAACCGCCCCTCACACACAGAGGAACCGCCCCTCACACACAGAGGAACCGCCCCTCACACATGGAAGGGGGCGGAGGAGGGACCATTTCCTGTCCACACAGATCGGCCAATAGAAGACAGGGCTCTGCTCTCTGTGATGAGACTACCACACCCATCTTCCCGCACTCACATGGAGGCTGCCATTCCTGAAAATTCCACTTTCCCAGCTATGCTGATCCAATGGCTTTACTAATGTGAGTCACCGATCAAAACACCCGCCCACCTACACCCCGCCCACAGACATACCGACCACCAACACCCCACCCACAGACATACTGACCACCAACACCCCGCCCACAGACATACCGACCACCCACACCCCGCCCACCTACACTCCACCCACAGACATACCGACAACCAACACCCCACCCACAGACATACCGACCACCAACACCCCACCCACAGACATACCGACCACCAACACCCCACCCACAGACATACCGACCACCAACACCCCACCCACAGACATACCGACCACCAACACCCCACCCACAGACATACTGACCACCAACACCCCACCCACAGACATACTGACCACCAACACTCCACCCACAGACATACCGACCACCAACACCCCGCCCACAGACATACCGACCACCAACACCCCACCCACAGACATACTGACCACCAACACCCCACCCACAGACATACCGACCACCAACACCCCACCCACAGACATACCGACCACCAACACCCCACCCACAGACATACTGACCACCAACACCCCACCCACAGACATACCGACCACCAACACCCCGCCCACAGACATACCGACCACCCACACCCCGCCCACCTACACTCCACCCACAGACATACTGACCACCAACACCCCGCCCACAGACATACGACCACCAACACCCCGCCCACAGACATACCGACTACCCACACCCCGCCCACCTACACTCCACCCACAGACATACTGACCACCAACACCCCGCCCACAGACATACCGACCACCAACACCCCACCCACAGACATACCGACCACCAACACCCCACCCACAGACATACTGACCACCAACACCCCGCCCACAGACATACCGACCACCCACACCCCGCCCACCTACACTCCACCCACAGACATACCGACAACCAACACCCCGCCCACAGACATACGACCACCAACACTCCGCCCACAGACATACCGACCACCAACACCCCGCCCACAGACATACCGACCACCAACACCCCGCCCACAGACATACCGACCACCAACACCCCACCCACAGACATACCGACCACCAACACCCCACCCACAGACATACTGACCACCAACACCCCACCCACAGACATACTGACCACCAACACCCCACCCACAGACATACTGACCACCAACACCCCACCCACAGACATACCGACCACCAACACTCCACCCACAGACATAGCGACCACCAACACCCCGCCCACAGACATACCGACCACCAACACTCCACCCACAGACATACTGACCACCAACACCCCCCCCACAGACATACCGACCAACACCCCGCCCACAGACATACCGACCACCCACACCCCGCCCACCTACACTCCACCCACAGACATACCGACCACCAACACCCCGCCCACAGACATACCGACCACCAACACCCCGCCCACAGACATACTGACCACCAACACCCCACCCACAGACAAACAGACCACCAACACCCCACCCACAGACATACTGACCACCAACACCCCACCCACAGACATACCGACCACCAACACCCCGCCCACAGACATACCGACCACCCACACCCCGCCCACCTACACTCCACCCACAGACATACCGACCACCAACACCCCACCCACAGACATACGACCACCAACACCCCGCCCACAGACATACGACCACCAACACCCCGCCCACAGACATACCGACCACCAACACCCCACCCACAGACATACGACCACCAACACCCCGCCCACAGACATACGACCACCAACACCCCGCCCACAGACATACCGACCACCAACACCCCGCCCACAGACATACTGACCACCAACACCCCACCCACAGACATACTGACCACCAACACCCTGCCATCAGACATACCGACCACCAACCCCCCCGCCCACAGACATACCACCCACCAACACCCCGCCCACCTACACCCGCCCACATTCCACATCACAAGTTCTGTGGGGTCACCCGTCTCCTATCAGTGCCGCAGACTGACCAGTTGTTGCATCGATCCCGGACTACGGAGCCGGCAGGGTACACGGTGCCATGGAAGTCACAAGGACATTCAGAGGGGTGCACACAGGTCCCGTTCTCAAAGATCAAACCTGCATGTACACAGGAGGAAAACACATACGTCATACATGTATATACTGTATATATATAAATACACACGCACCTTCCAATTATCATCTCACACTCCCTGCACTGTATACAGGAGAATAACTATATACAGTATCTGACAAAGTAAGTACACCCCTTACAAGCAGACTAAGGACATGGATTACTGGAACCACGTCCTGTGGTCTGATGAGACCAAGATAAATGTATTTGGTGTCAGATGGTGTCAGGCGTGTGTGGGGGCAACCAGGTGAGGAGGACAAAGACAAGTGTGTCTTGTCTACAGTCAGGCATGGTGGTGGGAGTGTCATGGTGGGGGGAGTGTCATGGTGGGGGGAGTGTCATGGTGGGGGGAGTGTCATGGTGGGGGGAGTGTCATGGTGGTGGGAGTGTCATGGTGGGGGGAGTGTCATGGTGGGGGGAGTGTCATGGTGGTGGGAGTCATGGTGGGGGGAGTGTCATGGTGGTGGGAGTGTCTTGGTGGTGGTGGGAGTGTCATGGTGGGGGGAGTGTCATGGTCTGGGGCTACATGAGTGCTGCCGGCACTGGGGGGCTACAGATCATTGAGGGAACCATGAATGCCGACATGTACTGTGACATACTGAAGCAGAGCATGATCCCCTCCCTTCAGAGACTGGGCCGCAGGGCAATATTCCAACATGATAACCACCCCAAACACACCTCCAAGACCACCACTGCCTTGCTAAAGAAGCTGAGGGTGAAGGTGATGGACTGGCCAAGCATGTCTCCAGACCTAAACCCTATTGATCATCTGTGGGACATCCTCAAAACGGAAGGTGGAGGAGCGCAAGGTCTCCAACATCCACCAGCTCCGTGATGTCATCATGGAGGAGGGGAAGAGGACTCCGGTGACAACCTGTGAAGCTCTGGTGACCTCCATGCCCAAGAGGGTTAAGGCAGTGCTGGAAAATAATGGCGGCCACACAAAATATTGACACTTCGGGCTAAATTTTGAGATTTTAACACTGGGGCGGTGCGGGCGTCGGCGGTAAAGCAGTGCTATATTTAGCGCTGCTTTACCGTCATTTTAGCAGCGGTATTCAGCCGCTAGCGGTGCGGTTTTAACCCCTGCTATCGGCCGAAAAAGGGTTAAAACGACCCACAAAGAGCCGCTGCAGCGCCGCTTTGCCGGCAGTATAGCCGCGCTGCCCCATTGATTTCAATGGATAGGAGAGGTGAATACACGGCTCCTTCACCGCTCCAAAGATGCTGCTAGCGCATCGCTCCAGTGTGAGCGCTCCGGCTTTCACACTGGAGTGGATGGGGGCAGTTTTTTTCAGGCGATATCTTTAGCGCTGTAAACGCCTGAAAAACGCCCCAGTGTGAAAGGGGCCTAATGGATGTGTGTTGAGTTATTTTGAGGGGACGGCAAATTTACACTGTTATACAAGCTGTACACTCACTACTTTACATTGTAGACAAGTGTCATTTCTTCAGTGTTGTCACATGAAAAGAGAGAAGAAAAGATTTACAAACATGTGACTGAGGGGTGTACTTACTTTTGTCAGACACTCTAGTGTACACCATCCATGTACTCCACTTATAGGACCTCCATGTCTATATAGATTCATAGCTTTAAAACAGATCCATCCAATGTGTATCCTGTACAAGGCATACCACGTATATATACCTTTACCACGTAACCTATCTATCCTCACACTCCACTCCGATACATGACTCCACACACCCATCCGTAGCTCCACACGCCCATACATGACTCCACACGCCCATACATGACTCCACACGCCCATCCATAGCTCCACACACCCATACATGACTCCACACGCCCATACATGACTCCACACGCCCATACATGACTCCACACACCCATCCGTAGCTCCACACGCCCATATATGACTCCACACGCCCATATATGACTCCACACGCCTATACATGACTCCACACGCCCATACATGACTCCACACGCCCATCCGTAGCTCCACACGCCCATACATGACTCCACACGCCCATCCGTAGCTCCACACGCCCATACATGACTCCACACACCCATCTGTAGCTCCACACGCCCATACATGACTCCACACGCCCATACATGACTCCACACACCCATACATGACTCCACACACCCATCCGTAGCTCCACACGCCCATACATGACTCCACACGCCCATACATGACTCCACACACCCATCCGTAGCTCCACACGCCCATACATGACTCCACACGCCCATACATGACTCCACACGCCCATACATGACTCCACACGCCCATACATGACTCCACACACCCATACATAACTCCACACGCCCATACATGACTCCACACACCCATCCGTAGCTCCACACGCCCATACATGACTCCACAAGCCTATACATGACTCCACAAGCCTATACATGACTCCACACACCCATCCGTAGCTCCACACGCCCATACATGACTCCACACGCCCATACATGACTCCACACACCCATCCGTAGATCCACACGCCCATACATGGCTCCACACGCCCATACATGACTCCACACGCCCATACATGACTCCACACACCCATCCGTTGCTCCACACGCCCATACATGACTCCACACGCCCATACGTAGCTCCACACGCCCATACATGACTCCACACGCCTATACATGACTCCACAAGCCTATACATGACTCCACACGCCCATCCGTAGCTCCACACACCCATACATGACTCCACACGCCTATACATGACTCCACACGCCCATACATGACTCCACACACCCATCCGTAGCTCCACACACCCATACATGACTCCACACGCCCATACATGACTCCACACGCCCATACATGACTCCACACACCCATCCATAGCTCCACACGCCCATACATGACTCCACACGCCCATACATGACTCCACACACCCATCCGTAGCTCCACACGCCCATACATGACTCCACACGCCCATACATGACTCCACACGCCCATACATGACTCCACACACCCATCCGTAGCTCCACACGCCCATACATGACTCCAAACGCCCATACATGACTCCACACGCCCATACATGACTCCACACACCCATCCGTAGCTCCACACACCCATACATGACTCCACACGCCCATACATGACTCCACACACCCATCCGTAGCTCCACACGCCCATACATGACTCCACAAGCCAATACATGACTCCACACGCCCATACATGACTCCACACACCCATCCGTATCTCCACACGCCCATACATGACTCCACACGCCCATACATGACTCCACACACCCATCCGTAGCTCCACACGCCCATACATGACTCCACACGCCCATACATGACTCCACACGCCCATACATGACTCCACACGCCCATACATGACTCCACACACCCATCCGTAGCTCCACACGCCCATACATGACTCCACACACCCATCCGTAGCTCCACACGCCCATACATGACTCCACAAGCCTATACATGACTCCACAAGCCTATACATGACTCCACACACCCATCCGTAGCTCCACACGCCCATACATGACTCCACACGCCCATACATGACTCCACACACCCATCCGTAGATCCACACGCCCATACATGGCTCCACACGCCCATACATGACTCCACACGCCCATACATGACTCCACACACCCATCCGTAGCTCCACACGCCCATACATGACTCCACAGGCCCATACGTAGCTCCACACGCCCATACATGACTCCACACGCCTATACATGACTCCACAAGCCTATACATGACTCCACACGCCCATCCGTAGCTCCACACACCCATACATGACTCCACAAGCCCATCCGTAGCTCCACACGCCCATACATGACTCCACAAGCCCATACATGACTCCACACGCCCATCCGTAGCTCCACACGCCCATACATGGCTCCACACGCCCATACATGACTCCACACGCCCATACATGACTCCACACACCCATCCGTAGCTCCACACGCCCATACATGACTCCACAGGCCCATACATGACTCCACACGCCCATCCGTAGCTCCACACGCCCATACATGACTCCACAAGCCTATACATGACTCCACAAGCCTATACATGACTCCACACGCCCATCCGTAGCTCCACACACCCATACATGACTCCACAAGCCCATCCGTAGCTCCACACGCCCATACATGACTCCACAAGCCCATACATGACTCCACACGCCCATCCGTAGCTCCACACGCCCATACATGGCTTCACACGCCCATACATGACTCCACACGCCCATACATGACTCCACACACCCATCCGTAGCTCCACACGCCCATACATGACTCCACAGGCCCATACATGACTCCACACGCCCATCCGTAGCTCCACACGCCCATACATGACTCCACAAGCCTATACATGACTCCACAAGCCTATACATGACTCCACACGCCCATCCGTAGCTCCACACACCCATACATGACTCCACACGCCCATCCGTAGCTCCACACGCCCATACATGACTCCACAAGCCCATCCGTAGCTCCACACGCCCATACATGACTCCACACACCCATCCGTAGCTCCACACGCCCATACATGACTCCACACGCCCATACATGACTCCACACGCCCATACATGACTCCACACACCCATCCATAGCTCCACACGCCCATACATGACTCCACACGCCCATACATGACTCCACACACCCATCCGTAGCTCCACACGCCCATACATGACTCCACACGCCCATACATGACTCCACACACCCATCCGTAGCTCCACACGCCCATACATGACTCCAAACGCCCATACATGACTCCACACGCCCATACATGACTCCACACACCCATCCGTAGCTCCACACACCCATACATGACTCCACACGCCCATACATGACTCCACACACCCATCCGTAGCTCCACACGCCCATACATGACTCCACACGCCCATACATGACTCCACACGCCCATACATGACTCCACACGCCCATCCGTAGCTCCACACGCCCATACATGACTCCACACGCCCATACATGACTCCACACACCCATCCGTAGCTCCACACGCCCATACATGACTCCACACGCCCATACATGACTCCACACGCCCATACATGACTCCACACGCCCATACATGACTCCACACCCCCATCCGTAGCTCCACACGCCCATACATGACTCCACACACCCATCCGTAGCTCCACACGCCCATACATGACTCCACAAGCCTATACATGACTCCACACACCCATCCGTAGCTCCACACGCCCATACATGACTCCACACGCCCATACATGACTCCACACACCCATCCGTAGATCCACACGCCCATACATGGCTCCACACGCCCATACATGACTCCACACGCCCATACATGACTCCACACACCCATCCGTAGCTCCACACGCCCATACATGACTCCACACACCCATCCGTAGCTCCACACGCCCATACATGACTCCACAGGCCCATACATGACTCCACACGCCCATCCGTAGCTCCACACGCCCATACATGACTCCACACGCCTATACATGACTCCACAAGCCTATACATGACTCCACACACCCATCCGTAGCTCCACACACCCATACATGACTCCACAAGCCCATCCGTAGCTCCACACGCCCATACATGACTCCACAAGCCCATACATGACTCCACACGCCCATCCGTAGCTCCACACGCCCATACATGACTCCACAAGCCCATACATGACTCCACACGCCCATCCGTAGCTCCACACACCCATACATGACTCCACACGCCCATACATGACTCCACACACCCATCCGTAGCTCCACACGCCCATACATGACTCCACAGGCCCATACATGACTCCACACGCCCATCCGTAGCTCCACACGCCCATACATGACTCCACAAGCCTATACATGACTCCACAAGCCTATACATGACTCCACACGCCCATCCGTAGCTCCACACACCCATACATGACTCCACAAGCCCATCCGTAGCTCCACACGCCCATACATGACTCCACAAGCCCATACATGACTCCACACGCCCATCCGTAGCTCCACACGCCCATACATGGCTTCACACGCCCATACATGACTCCACACACCCATCCGTAGCTCCACACGCCCATACATGACTCCACAGGCCCATACATGACTCCACACGCCCATCCGTAGCTCCACACGCCCATACATGACTCCACAAGCCTATACATGACTCCACAAGCCTATACATGACTCCACACGCCCATCCGTAGCTCCACACACCCATACATGACTCCACACGCCCATCCGTAGCTCCACACGCCCATACATGACTCCACAAGCCCATCCGTAGCTCCACACGCCCATACATGACTACACAAGCCCATACATGACTCCACACGCCCATACATGACTCCACACGCCCATCCGTAGCTCCACACGCCCATCCGTAGCTCCACACGCCCATACATGACTCCACACGCCCATACATGACTCCACACACACACCTCTACTTAGTCTTGTAGAAAGGACTCACCTTCAGTGCAGTAGCAGCCATCTACGCAGGCGATCTCGCTGTCTATACACGGCTTCCTCTGGTGACAGGAGTTGGGGCAGCAGGCGATACATTCGTTGTAGACAAGGTCCTCCTCACATGGGATTACTGCAGAGGAGACATTTAGTAAATATCCTGATCAATGGTGGGAGGCCCGGCATGGTCCACATGGGGTCACCTCTTTCTTTACTTCTCCATGCTGGGCAGCACAGTGGCTGATTGGTTAGCACTTCCGCCTGGCAGCACTGGGGTCATCGGTTGAAATCACCACCATGGCACCGCCTGCATGGAGTTTGTATGTTCTCCCTCTGGGGGGTTTCCTCTGGGTACTCCGGTTTCCTCCCACACTCCAAAGACATGCTGGGAGGTAGATTGGCTCCAGTCTGAATGGTCTCTAGTATGTGTATGTATGAATGTGAGTTAGTGACCTTAGAGTGTAAGCTCCTGGGGGCAGGGACTGATGTGAATGTATAATACAGTTGGGAAAATAATGATTTGATCCCCTGCAGATTTTGTGTCATAGTCACCATTTTTCTTCCTCCAAACACGGCGAGTCAAGTTAATGCCAAAGAGCTAAATTTTGGTCTCCTCTGATCACATAACTTTCCCCCGATCCTCCTCTGAATCATTTAGATGTTCATTGGTGGACTTCAGATGGACCTGTACATGTGTCTTCCTGAGGAGGAGGACCTGTACATGTGTCTTCCTGAGGAGGAGGACCTGTACATGTGTCTTCCTGAGGAGGAGGACCTGTACATGTGTCTTCCTGAGGAGGAGGACCTGTACATGTGTCTTCCTGAGGAGGAGGACCTGTACACGTGTCTTCCTGAGGAGGAGGACCTGTACACGTGTCTTCCTGAGGAGGGGGACCTGTACATGTGTCTTCCTGAGGAGGAGGGGGACCTGTATATGTGTCTTCCTGAGGAGGAGGACCTGTACACGTGTCTTCCTGAGGAGGGGGACCTGTACATGTGTCTTCCTGAGGAGGAGGGGGACCTGTACACGTGTCTTCCTGAGGAGGGGGACCTGTACATGTGTCTTCCTGAGGAGGGGGACCTGTACACGTGTCTTCCTGAGGAGGAGGACCTGTACACGTGTCTTCCTGAGGAGGAGGACCTGTACACGTGTCTTCCTGAGGAGGGGGACCTGTACACGTGTCTTCCTGAGGAGGGGGACCTGTACACGTGTCTTCCTGAGGAGGGGGACCTGTACACGTGTCTTCCTGAGGAGGGGGACCTGTACATGTGTCTTCCTGAGGAGGAGGACCTGTACATGTGTCTTCCTGAGGAGGGGGACCTGTACATGTGTCTTCCTGAGGAGGAGGACCTGTACATGTGTCTTCCTGAGGAGGGGGACCTGTACATGTGTCTTCCTGAGGAGGGGGACCTGTACACGTGTCTTCCTGAGGAGGGGGACCTGTACATGTGTCTTCCTGAGGAGGAGGACCTGTACATGTGTCTTCCTGAGGAGGAGGACCTGTACACGTGTCTTCCTGAGGAGGGGGACCTGTACATGTGTCTTCCTGAGGAGGGGGACCTGTACATGTGTCTTCCTGAGGAGGAGGACCTGTACATGTGTCTTCCTGAGGAGGAGGACCTGTACATGTGTCTTCCTGAGGAGGGGGCGATGTACAGACGGGTGATGGGCTCTGTGCCCGCTCATTGGACATACACATCAGATCTCATATCATCTGTTACATACAAAGATCACATACCGCATTGTCTGTACGTCTCCCGCCAGCCATGGAGAGGGTGTCCAGCGTGGGCACAGGAGCGAGCATACTCGGCCAGGGCGTGACACCACGTGCCAACATCACCATCTGACCTGCAGGAGAAGAGGAAGAGTGTGAGACCCCCCCACTGTGTGACCATTACCCACAGAGGTCACCATTACCCACAGAGGTCACCATTACCCACCTGCAGAGGTCACCATTACCCACCCGCAGAGGTCACCATTACCGCAGAGGTCACCATTACCCACAGAGGTCACCATTACCCGCAGAGGTCACCATTACCCACAGAGGTCACTATTACCCACCCGCAGAGGTCACCATTACCCGCAGAGGTCACCATTACCCGCAGAGCTCACCATTACCCGCAGAGCTCACCATTACCCACCCGCAGAGGTCACTATTACCCGCAGAGCTCACCATTACCCGCAGAGCTCACCATTACCCGCAGAGGTCACCATTACCCGCAGAGCTCACCATTACCCACAGAGGTCACCATTACCCACAGAGGTCACCATTACCCACAGAGGTCACCATTACCGCAGAGGTCACCATTACCGCAGAGGTCACCATTACCCACAGAGGTCACCATTACCCACAGAGGTCACCATTACCGCAGAGGTCACCATTACCCACAGAGGTCATTATTACCCACAGAGGTCACCATTACCACAGAGGTCACTATTACCCACAGAGGTCACCATTACCCACAGAGGTCACCATTACCGCAGAGGTCACCATTACCGCAGAGGTCACCATTACCCACAGAGGTCACCATTACCCACAGAGGTCACCATTACCCACAGAGGTCACTATTACTCACAGAGGTCACCATTACCCACAGAGGTCACCATTACCCACAGAGGTCACCATTACCCACAGAGGTCACCATTACCCACAGAGGTCACCATTACCGCAGAGGTCACCATTACCCACAGAGGTCACCATTACCCACAGAGGTCACCATTACCGCAGAGGTCACCATTACCCGCAGAGGTCACCATTACCCACAGAGGTCACCATTACCCACAGAGGTCACTATTACCCACAGAGGTCACCATTACTCACAGAGGTCACCATTACCCACAGAGGTCACCATTACCCGCAGAGGTCACCATTACCCGCAGAGGTCACCATTACCCACAGAGGTCACCATTACCGCAGAGGTCACCATTACCGCAGAGGTCACCATTACCCACAGAGGTCACTATTACCCACAGAGGTCACTATTACCCACAGAGGTCACCATTACCCACAGAGGTCACCATTACCGCAGAGGTCACCATTACCGCAGAGGTCACCATTACCCACAGAGGTCACCATTACCCACAGAGGTCACTATTACACACAGAGGTCACCATTACCCACAGAGGTCACCATTACCCACAGAGGTCACCATTACCCACAGAGGTCACCATTACCCACAGAGGTCACTATTGCCCACAGAGGTCACCATTACTCACAGAGGTCACCATTACCCGCAGAGGTCACCATTACCCACAGAGGTCACCATTACCCGCAGAGGTCACCATTACCCACAGAGGTCACCATTTCCCACAGGAGGTCACCATTACCCACAGAGGTCACCATTACCCACAGAGGTCACCATTACCCACAGAGGTCACTATTACCCACAGAGGTCACCATTACCCACATAGGTCACTATTGCCCACAGAGGTCACCATTGCCCACAGAGGTCACCATTGCCCACAGAGGTCACTATTGCCCACAGAGGTCACCATTACCCGCAGAGGTCACCATTACCCACATAGGTCACTATTTCCCACAGAGGTCACCATTGCCCACAGAGGTCACCATTGCCCACAGAGGTCACCATTGCCCACAGAGGTCACCATTACTCACAGAGGTCACCATTACCGCAGAGGTCACTATTACCCACAGAGGTCACCATTACCCACCCACAGAGGTCACCATTACCCACAGAGGTCACCATTACCCACAGAGGTCACCATTACCCACAGAGGTCACCATTACCCACAGAGGTCACTATTACCCGCAGAGGTCACCATTACCCGCAGAGGTCACCATTACCCACAGAGGTCACTATTGCCCACAGAGGTCACCATTACCCACAGAGGTCACTATTGCCCACAGAGGTCACCATTACCCACAGGAGGTCACCATTACCCACAGAGGTCACTATTACCCGCAGAGGTCACCATTACCCACAGAGGTCACTATTGCCCACAGAGGTCACCATTACTCACAGAGGTCACCATTACCCGCAGAGGTCACCATTACCCGCAGAGGTCACCATTACCCGCAGAGGTCACTATTACCCACAGAGGTCACTATTACCCACAGAGGTCACCATTACCCACAGAGGTCACCATTACCCACAGAGGTCACTATTGCCCACAGAGGTCACCATTACCCGCAGATGTCACCATTACCCGCAGAGGTCACCATTACCCGCAGAGCTCACCATAACCCACAGAGGTCACCATTACCCACAGAGGTCACCATTACCCACAGAGGTCACCATTACCCACAGAGGTCACTATTGCCCACAGAGGTCACCATTACCCGCAGATGTCACCATTACCCACAGAGGTCACCATTACCCACAGAGGTCACTATTGCCCACAGAGGTCACCATTACCCACAGAGGTCACCATTACCCACAGAGGTCACTATTACCCGCAGAGGTCACTATTACCCACAGAGGTCACTATTACCCACAGAGGTCACCCTTTCCCACAGAGGTCACTATTACTCACCTACAGAGGTCACTATTACTCACCTGCAGAGGTCACTATTACCCGCAGAGGTCACTATTACTCACCTGCAGAGGTCAGCAACACAGCTGGCCATGAAGGGGGAGGGGCTGACCACGTGGTGACAGTAGTGGAATGGATCTTGGAGAAGGGCGGAGCACAGCGAGTGTGACATCTGGAGAGAGAGGAAAGAGGACATCACACAACCCACCAATCTACCCAAACACCCCGCCCCCGCTCCTCATTCCTGACTCCCCTTAATACACAGCCGTCCCTCAGCTCCAGTCAGTGACTTTGCCTAGGCATCAGTCTCCCCTCCCCCAGTGATCAGACTGTACATTGTAATATTGTAGAATGAGGAGGAGGCATTTCCTCCGTCTCCCCTCCCCTCAGTGATCAGACTGTACATTGTAACTATGTGATAAGTCACAGGGTGAGAGGCTGCAGCAAGGGGCTGATGTGTGTCAGACACCAGGATTTAATGATTGTGTCATCCAGTAAGTAGATGGTAACCCTGGATGATGCCTGGACAAAGATGGTGCCGTCCTTCTGGAGAGTAAAGCAGATGAAGACATTGTCAGGGGAGTCCTGTGACCTCTATGAGAGGTAATAAATACCAGGCTGGGGGACGCTGACACATGACTCGGCATGAATTGACTTTACATGAAAAAAAGAGTTTTCTGAATTTTAACACAAGTCTGACACATTCAACACAGGAAGGAGGGCCAATCCAGGCACTTCCAACTGGGATCTACGGAGAGAATTTACCCCTCCACCACCGAAGGCCTTAAAAGTGAGCGCACCTTCAACCTTTTGGGGGTAATTCTATTGCCGCGTATACACGATCGGACTTTGTCCGCCGAACCTAGTGTGGCGGACAAACCGCCGGACTTTCCAGCTGGGCTTCGCCGGACTGGAAAGCGAACAGACTTGACCACACACGATCCCGCTAAAAGTCCGGCGGTTCACGCGATGACGTACAGCGCGTACGACGGGACTAGAACACTAGACTAGAGTCCGTGACATACTTGCTACTGAGCATGCGTCCTTTTTGGTCCGCCGGACCATCATACAGACCGCCGTATTGTCCGCCGGACTGCCAAGTTCAGCGGACAATTTTAAAACAAAAAACTTAAACCTAGTCCGTCAGTCGAAGGCCCACACGCGATCGGACTGTCCAGCGGACAATCCCGCGGGAAAGTCCGCTCGTGTGTAGGCGGCATATGAGTGACTGGTGCGTCCATAATGGGCACAGAGCCCCAGATCAAATCACAGAGGAAATGTTCCGGCTTGTAAGGAACTCGATTGGGCAGCATTTTCTGCCAGGCGGGCCCAGCTGCCGTCTCCGTATAGGACACATACTTGTCTATCAGAGGGGCTCTGCCATGTTTTCTCACAAATACTCCCAGCCAATGGCCCACCTATACTGACACAACAATTCTTCACTTTCCCCCAACTATAATGCCAGAAACTCCAACCCATAGAGTCCGGCCATCTTCCCAAACGCTCCTTCATGTAGAGGGTCCTCACCCCATCCCTCAACCCATAGAGTCCGGCCATCTTCCCAAACCCTCCTTCATGTGGAGGGTCCTCACCCCATCCCTCAACCCAGGTTTAGGCACAGAAGGCCGGACACTCCTCTTCTCCTCTGCTGTAGGTTGGGGTGGTCAGTTTCCACCCACCTTCTCCCCAGGGCTCCACCCACACCAGAATATAAAAGGGCACATAACTCCTCCTAATGACATCACCAGAGGTGTGGTCTCATTAAAAGGGCACCACTACCCCACCACCTGCCTACAGGCTCTTTGTCAGGTGGGGCTCAGGATCCATCAGGGTTTTTCCCAGCCTCATAGGGAAAAAGACCAAAAAGCTGGAGTAGGGGAAAGATCTTCGCAGCTGTAGGAGCTCTGAAGGTGTGGAAGAGCAGGCCACCCTCCAGCTTAAGGGTGATATGTCCTTCATCAATAAGACCCAACCCCCCCCCCCCCCCCGTGGATCATAGTCCACTGCAGGAGACCACGCAGACCCAAGAACAACCTCTCCTGAGATAGACGGTTGGGACTCTAAATCACAGGAGGCCCCCCACAGACATGGCTTGATTTATGGGTTCAGGAGAGGGACTCTGCAGGGAACAGGGCTGAGGAATGCTCTGTGGGCAGATTGCTCCAGCAGCTGGGCACAGGACATTCACAGTAGACATGGAGGTTCCTGTAGACATGGGGGAGGCCTTGGTCCCACCGAGAGATGAAGGAGACACTGAGAATAACCCAACAACAATAGAGGTCCCCAATAACAGTAGGAGGTCCCCTGGGATAGTAGAGGTCCCCAATAACAATGAGGGCCCCAATAACAGTAGAGGACCCCAATAACAGTGGAGGTCCCCAATAACAGTAGAGGTCCCCAATAACAGTAGGAGGTCCCCAATAACAGTAGGAGGTCCCCAATAACAGTAGGAGGTCCCCAATAACAGTAGAGGACCCAAATAACAGTAGAGGACCCCAATAACAGTAGAGGACCCCAATAACAGTAGGAGGTCCCCTAGGATAGTAGAGGTCTCCAATAACAGTAGGAGGTCCCCTAGGATAGTAGAGGTCTCCAATAACAATGAGGGCCCCAATAACAGTAGGAGGTCCCCTAGGATAGTAGAGGTCTCCAATAACAATGAGGGCCCCAATAACAGTAGGAGGTCCCCTAGGATAGTAGAGGTCTCCAATAACAATGAGGGCCCCAATAACAGTAGGAGGTCCCCAAGGATAGTAGAGGTCTCCAATAACAATGAGGGCCCCAATAACAGTAGGAGGGCCCCAATAACAGTAGAGGACCCCAACAACAGTAGGAGGTCCCCAAGGATAGTAGAGGTCTCCAATAACAATGAGGGCCCCAATAACAGTAGGAGGTCCCCTAGGATAGTAGAGGTCTCCAATAACAGTAGAGGTCCCCAATAACAGTAGGAGGTCCCCAAGGATAGTAGAGGTCTCCAATAACAATGAGGGCCCCAATAACAGTAGGAGGTCCCCTAGGATAGTAGAGGTCTCCAATAACAATGAGGGCCCCAATAACAGTAGGAGGTCCCCAAGGATAGTAGAGGTCTCCAATAACAATGAGGGCCCCAATAACAGTAGGAGGTCCCCTAGGATAGTAGAGGTCTCCAATAACAATGAGGGCCCCAAAAACAGTAGGAGGTCCCCTAGGATAGTAGAGGTCTCCAATAACAATGAGGGCCCCAATAACAGTAGGAGGTCCCCTAGGATAGTAGAGGTCTCCAACAACAATAGAGGTCCCCAATAACAGTAGGAGGACCCCAATAACAGTAGAGGACCCCAATAACAGTAGAGGTCCCCAATAACAGTAGGAGGTCCCCTAGGATAGTAGAGGTCTCCAACAACAATAGAGGTCCCCAATAACAGTAGGAGGTCCCCTAGGATAGTAGAGGTCCCCAATAACAGTAGAGGTCCCCAATAACAGTAGGAGGTCCCCTAGGATAGTAGAGGTCTCCAATAACAGTAGGAGGTCCCCTAGGATAGTAGAGGTCTCCAATAACAATGAGGGCCCCAATAACAGTAGGAGGTCCCCTAGGATAGTAGAGGTCTCCAATAACAATGAGGGCCCCAATAACAGTAGGAGGTCCCCTAGGATAGTAGAGGTCTCCAACAACAATAGAGGTCCCCAATAACAGTAGGAGGACCCCAATAACAGTAGAGGACCCCAATAACAGTAGAGGTCCCCAATAACAGTAGGAGGTCCCCTAGGATAGTAGAGGTCTCCAACAACAATAGAGGTCCCCAATAACAGTAGGAGGTCCCCTAGGATAGTAGAGGTCCCCAATAACAGTAGAGGTCCCCAATAACAGTAGGAGGTCCCCTAGGATAGTAGAGGTCCCCAATAACAGTAGGAGGTCCCCTAGGATAGTAGAGGTCCCCAATAACAGTAGAGGTCCCCAATAACAGTAGGAGGTCCCCAATAACAGTAGTAGGAGGTCCCCTAGGATAGTAGAGGTCTCCAACAACAATAGAGGTCCCCAATAACAGTAGGAGGTCCCCTAGGATAGTAGAGGTCCCCAATAACAGTAGAGGTCCCCAATAACAGTAGGAGGTCCCCTAGGATAGTAGAGGTCTCCAATAACAGTAGGAGGTCCCCTAGGATAGTAGAGGTCTCCAATTACAACGAGGGCCAAGCACACACATAGACCTCCACCATAGTGACATCAATGCTCGATCCCTCAGGTGAAACGCATCAGTGGTGGGAGATTTGGAGAGGTGCCCTGCAGTGAAAATGGTGAGGTGGGTCCCGGGCCTTCAGCCCAACTGGCCTCCCTCACTGAGTCTTCAGAGTTGGGGTGAGAGCGGTGCCATGGGAAGCGCCCCACAGCTCATACTCATCAATGCAGGGCGCAGAGGTGAAGGGCCAGGCTGGTTGTGTCTGTTACAGACTCCACATGCTGAGAAAATAGAGACCCGGAGAGCTGCTATGTAGGGATCAGCCCATCAGCAATGTACAGAGGAAACTTTCTATGAAGCAAAGCAAAAAATTAGACTTAGAAATGGCGTCCAACCTCCTAGGACAAAAAACAAAGGCATGCTGGGTAGAGGAAGGGCTATACAGGGGCTGGCCTACACCTGCTCTGCAATTGTTCCAATATCCTGTAGGTGGCAGTATAACCCGACTGAGTTTGAATTCCTGTGTCCCTCAATGGAAGAGGGAGAAATATCTATTGATGGGTACACATTACCATAGAATGTGATGATAAATGCGTGCAGAGAGGGGGAGGGGCACATGACCCAGAGGGAGGAGGGGCACAGGGCCCAGAGGGGGGAGGGGCACAGGGCCCAGAGGGGGGAGGGGAACATGACCCAGAGGGGGAGGGGCACAGGGCCCATTCCAGGCAACAAGGACACCTAGACACCCCCCCCCCTGGTCTCTAGAAGCAGGAGGATGCTGTACCTGTGTCACACGCGGACTTGTCTTGGCACAAGGCGGTTCGTACAATAAAGGAGCCGCGGGGGAGGATTTATGGGGCAGATCTTCTCTCCAGCTGTTCACAAACTCTTCAATGTTTTCCGTCAATTTTCCTGAAGATTCATGAGAGAGATAAAATGTTATACATACAGATCAATATTCACCGTATGAGAACACGTTATATACACACAGATCAATATTCACCGTATGAGAACACGTTATATACATACAGATCAATATTCACCGTATGAGAACACGTTATATACACACAGATCAATATTCACCGTATGAGAACACGTTATATACATACAGATCAATATTCACTGTATGAGAACACGTTATATACATACAGATCAATATTCACCGTATGAGAACACGTTATATACACACAGATCAATATTCACTGTATGAGAACACGTTATATACACACAGATCAATATTCACCGTATGAGAACACGTTATATACATACAGATCAATATTCACCGTATGAGAACACGTTATATACATACAGATCAATATTCACCGTATGAGAACACGTTATATACACACAGATCAATATTCACCGTATGAGAACACGTTATATACATACAGATCAATATTCACCGTATGAGAACACGTTATATACATACAGATCAATATTCACCGTATGAGAACACGTTATATACACACAGATCAATATTCACCGTATGAGAACACGTTATATACACACAGATCAATATTCACCGTATGAGAACACGTTATATACACACAGATCAATATTCACCGTATGAGAACACGTTATATACACACAGATCAATATTCACCGTATGAGAACACGTTATATACACACAGATCAATATTCACCGTATGAGAACACGTTATATACAAACAGATCAATATTCACCGTATGAGAACACGTTATATACACACAGATCAATATTCACCGTATGAGAACACGTTATATACATACAGATCAATATTCACCGTATGAGAACACGTTATATACACACAGATCAATATTCACCGTATGAGAACACGTTATATACACACAGATCAATATTCACCGTATGAGAACACGTTATATACACACAGATCAATATTCACTGTATGAGAACACGTTATATACACACAGATCAATATTCACCGTATGAGAACACGTTATATACATACAGATCAATATTCACCGTATGAGAACACGTTATATACACACAGATCAATATTCACCGTATGAGAACAGAACACGTTATATACACACAGATCAATATTCACCGTATGAGAACACGTTATATACACACAGATCAATATTCACCGTATGAGAACACGTTATATACACACAGATCAATATTCACCGTATGAGAACACGTTATATACACACAGATCAATATTCACCGTATGAGAACACGTTATATACACACAGATCAATATTCACCGTATGAGAACACGTTATATACACACAGATCAATATTCACCGTATGAGAACACGTTATATACACACAGATCAATATTCACCGTATGAGACCGGAACACGGGAACCGCCTTCTTCACATCTCATTTATTGTAGGCAGGACGAGGTGTGACACCTCACATATCAAAACTTCTGCTCTAGCCAGCAGGTGGAGCCCTCACCATCTCTTCTCATTCTCCTTACCCACTTTAGTGAAAGCCTTTTGTTTATAGAGCTCAATAGCTAAAGCTGCATTGTACACAGTGCAGAGATCGCTCCTCTATGACTCCTCCCTAATTCAAGGGATCGGTACCACATTCCAATCAGACAAAGCCAGTCTCAATGCAGACAGAGAATGCTCTCTTTAGGTAACTCAAAGTGCTCTGGGAATTCTATGTTATGTATATGATAGAAAGAGAGAAATTGTATGAATACAGAAGACGGACCCATTTTAGCGGATTTCGAATATTCTGTAATGAAAGTGATGACACCTAGGCAGTGGTGGTGTTGGTGTAGGCGGTGGAGGTGTTGGTGGTGGAGGTGTTGGTGATGGAGGAGGTGGTGGTGTTGGTGTAGGCAGTGGAGGTGTTTGTGGTGGTGGAGGAGGTGGTGGTGTAGGCGGTGGAGGTGTTGGTGGTGTAGGAGGTGGTGGTGTTGGTGGTGCAGGAGGTGGTGGTGTTGGTGTAGGCGGTGGAGGTGTTGGTGGTGGAGGGGGTGTTGGTGGTGGAGGTGTTGGTGGTGTAGGAGGTGGAGGTGGTGGTGGTGTAGGCGGTGGAGGCGGTGGCGGTGGTGGTGGAGGCGGTGGTGGTGTTGGTGGTGTAGGCGGTGGAGGCGGTGGTGGTGGTGGTGGAGGAGGTGGTGGTGTTGGTGTAGGCAGTGGAGGCGGTGGTGGTGGTGGAGGCGGTGGTGGTGGTGTTGGTGGTGGAGGTGGTGGTGGTGTTGGTGGTGGTGTTGGTGGTGTAGGCGGCGGTGGTGTTGGTGGTGGTGTTGGTGGTGGTGTTGGTGTAGGCAGTGGAGGCGGTGGTGGTGGTGGAGGCGGTGGTGGTGGTGTTGGTGGTGTAGGCGGTGGTGTTGGTGGTGGAGGAGGTGGTGGTGTTGGTGTAGGCGGTGGCGGTGGCGGTGGTGGTGGTGTTGGTGGTGTAGGCGGCGGTGGTGTTGGTGGTGGAGGAGGTGGTGGTGTTGGTGTAGGCGGTGGAGGCGGTGGTGGTGGTGGAGACGGTGGCGGTGGTGGTGGTGTTGGTGGTGTAGGCGGCGGTGGTGTTGGTGGTGGAGGAGGTGGTGGTGTTGGTGTAGGCAGTGGAGGCGGTGGTGGTGGTGGAGGCGGTGGTGGTGGTGGTGGTGGTGTAGGCGGCGGTGGTGTTGGTGGTGGAGGAGGCGGTGGTGTTGGTGGAGGCGGTGGAGGCGGTGGTGTTGGTGGAGGCGGTGGTGGTGTAGGCGGCGGTGGTGTTGGTGTAGGCGGTGGAGGCGGTGGTGGTGGTGGAGGCGGTGGTGGTGGTGTTGGTGGTGTAGGCGGTGGTGGTGGTGTTGGTGGTGTAGGCGGCGGTGGTGTTGGTGGTGGAGGAGGCGGTGGTGTTGGTGGAGGCGGTGGAGGCGGTGGTGTTGGTGGTGGAGGGTGGTGGGGGGGGGGGTGGTGGGTGGGGGTGGTGGTGGTGGTGGAGGAGGTGGTGGTGTTGGTGTAGGCGGTGGAGGCGGTGGTGGTGGTGGAGGCGGTGGTGGTGGTGTTGGTGGTGTAGGCGGTGGTGTTGGTGGTGGTGTTGGTGTAGGCAGTGGAGGCGGTGGAGGCGGTGGTGGTGGTGTTGGTGGTGTAGGCGGTGGTGTTGGTGGTGGAGGAGGTGGTGGTGTTGGTGTAGGCGGTGGAGGCGGTGGTGGTGGTGGAGGCGGTGGAGGCGGTGGCGGTGGTGGTGGTGTTGGTGGTGTAGGCGGGGGTGGTGTTGGTGGTGGAGGAGGTGGTGGTGTTGGTGTAGGTGGTGGAGGCGGTGGTGGTGGTGGAGGCGGCGGTGGTGGTGGTGTTGGTGGTGGAGGAGGTGGTGGTGGTGGTGGTGTAGGCGGTGGCGTGGAGGCGGTGGCGGTGGTGGTGGTGTTGGTGGTGGAGGAGGTGGTGGTGGTGGTGGTGTAGGCGGTGGCGTGGAGGCGGTGGCGGTGGTGGTGGTGTTGGTGGTGGAGGAGGTGGTGGTGGTGTAGGCGGTGGCGTGGAGGCGGTGGCGGTGGTGGTGGTGTTGGTGGTGGAGGAGGTGGTGGTGGTGTAGGCGGTGGCGTGGAGGCGGTGGCGGTGGTGGTGTAGGCGGTGGCGGTGGTGTTGGTGGTGGAGGAGGTGGTGGTGGTGTAGGCGGTGGCGTGGTGGCGGTGGTGGTGTTGGTGGCTCGGCTGATATTTATTAATATTTGGTGTTTCCACATAAAGAACATTCTGGGGGTTCAGGTTGGTAAATTTCGGGGGCTCACCGTAGCTGGTCACCAGATCATCCTGAGGAATCCAGTTATTATTTCCGCAAAGTCCGTGCGTCCTCCCAAAATAATCAGGACTCATCTTCAGATACACGGAGGAGTTCCCATCCCAAGCCATGGAGAAGATGTACTGCTGCCGCACAACCACGTATCCGGAGACGGCTTGGATCTTCACGTTCCCCACTGTGTATGGCAGCCCCACCCTGCAGAGATAACAAGAGATGCGATGAATGGACTGCAGAGTAAATCCCCCCCTTCTCAGAATCCCCCCTCCACTCCGCAAATAATCCCCCCCCCAATAGCTCGCTATAACTACCCCACTCCACCCATAACTAGCAGGACCCCCCCCCCCCACTCATTTCTCTATCATGACCCCCCTCATTTCTCTAGTAGGACCCCCTCATTCCTCTAGTAGGACCCCCCTCATTTCTATAGTAGGACCCCCCTCATTCCTCTAGTAGGACCCCCTCATTCCTCTAGTTGGACCCCCCTCATTCCTCTAGTAGGACCCCCCCTCATTCCTCTAGTAGGACCCCCTCATTCCTCTAGTAGGACCCCCCTTATTCCTCTAGTAGGACCCCCCCCCTCATTCCTCTAGTAGGACCCCCCTCATTTCTCTAGTAGGACCCCCTCATTCCTCTAGTAGGACCCCCCCCTCATTCCTCTAGTAGGACCCCCCCTCATTCCTCTAGTAGGACCCCCCTTATTCCTCTAGTAGGACCCCCCTCATTCCTCTAGTAGGACCCCCCTCATTCCTCTAGTAGGACCCCCCTCATTTCTATAGTAGGACCCCCCCCCCCTCATTCCTCTAGTAGGACCCCCCTCATTCCTCTAGTAGGACCCCCCTCATTTCTATAGTAGGACCCCCCTCATTCCTCTAGTAGGACCCCCTCATTCCTCTAGTAGGACCCCCTCATTCCTCTAGTAGGACCCCCCTCATTTCTCTAGTAGGACCCCCCTCATTTCTATAGTAGGACCCCCCCCCCCTCATTCCTCTAGTAGGACCCCCCTCATTCCTCTAGTAGGACCCCCCTCATTTCTATAGTAGGACCCCCCTCATTCCTCTAGTAGGACCCCCCTCATTCCTCTAGTAGGACCCCCCTCATTCCTCTAGTAGGACCCCCTCATTCCTCTAGTAGGACCCCCCTCATTTCTCTAGTAGGACCCCCCTCATTTCTCTAGTAGGACCCCCCCTTATTCCTCTAGTAGGACCCCCCTCATTCCTCTAGTAGGACCCCCCTCATTCCTCTAGTAGGACCCCCCCTCATTTCTATAGTAGGACCCCCCCCCCCCCTCATTCCTCTAGTAGGACCACCTCATTCCTCTAGTAGGACCCCCTCATTCCTCTAGTAGGACCCCCCCTCATTCCTCTAGTAGGACCCCCTCATTCCTCTAGTAGGACCCCCCCTCATTCCTCTAGTAGGACCCCCTCAGTATAATGTGGTGATGGTCGCAGCCACTTACCTGACGTTGTTATGAAGGACAATTCGGTTCTGTAAGGTGATTTCCCCAATTCCAGCAAAGTACAGACTGAGGGAGCGCCGACAGGCGTACGGGAGGGGGCCGCAGTCCCCATCATTGTGTACCTGCAGGGGGAGACACAGAGCATCAACCTATAATAAATGTCCAGCATGCTGGGAATTCTCTGCAGGGGAAATCATACAAATGTTATCGATTGTTTTGATGTCCTTGTGGAGGAGAACATGAAAGACAGATTGGAGGGAGGGGACCAGAGTGAGCAGGGCTGCGATTGGTCAGGATAGATTGACTGAGGAATCTGGAAAATGATTGTGAATTGATCGGGGAATCTGGGGAATGATCAGGAAATCTGGGGATTGATTGGGGAATCTGGGGATTGATCTGGGAAATGATCGGGAATCTGGGAAATGATTGGAGAATCTGAGGATTGATCGGGAATCTGGGAAAGGACTGGGGAATCTGGCAATTGATCGGGAATCTGGGAAGAGATCGGAGAATCTGGGGATTGATCAGGGAATCTGGGAAATGATCAGGAAATCTGGAGATTGATCTGGGAATTGATTGGGAATCTGGGAAATGATTGGAGAATCTGAGGATTGATCAGGGAATCTGGGAAATCATCTGGGAATCTGGGGATTGATCTGTGAAATCATCGGGGAATCTGGGGATTGATCTGGGAAATGATCGGGAAATCTTGGAAATGATCGGGGAATCTGGGGATTGATCTGGGGATTGATCAGGAAATCTGGGAAAAGATCGGGGAATCTGGGGATTGATCAGGGAATCTGGGAAATGATTGGGGAATCTGGGAATTGATTGGGGAATCTGGGAATTGATCGGAAATCTGGGAATTGATTGGGGAACCTGGGGATTGATCAGGGAATCTGGGGATTGATCGGGGAATCTGGGGATTGATTGGGGAATCTGGGGATTGATCAGGGAATCTGGGGATTGATTGGGGAATCTGGGGATTGATCGGGGAATCTGGGGATTGATCGGGGAATCTGGGGATTGATCTGGGAATCTGGGGATTGATCGGGGAATCTGGGGATTGATCAGGGAATCTGGGGATTGATCGGGGAATCTGGGGATTGATCAGGGAATCTAGGGATTGATCGGGGAATCTGGGGATTGATCGTGGAATCTGGGGATTGATCAGGGAATCTAGGGATTGATCGTGGAATCTGGGGATTGATCGTGGAATCTGGGGATTGATCGTGGAATCTGGGGATTGATCAGGGAATCTGGGGATTGATCGGGGAATCTGGGGATTGATCGGGGAATCTGGGGATTGATCGGGGAATCTGGGGATTGATTGGGGAATCTGGGGATTGATCGGGGAATCTTGGGATTGATTGTGGAATCTGGGGATTGATCAGGGAATCTGGGGATTGATCAGGGAATCTAGGGATTGATCGGGGAATCTGGGGATTGATTGGGGAATCTGGGGATTGATCGGGAAATCTTGGAAATGATCGGGAATCTGGGAAATGATTGGAGAATCTGAGGATTGATCAGGGAATCTGGGAAATCATCTGGGAATCTGGGGATTGATCTGTGAAATCATCGGGGAATCTGGGGATTGATCTGGGAAATGATCGGGAAATCTTGGTGTCGTGGGTATTTCACCACACTCTTGCGCTAATAAGCGCCTTTCAATCTTATGATATAATGCACCCTCTGATCGTATGCCTCCCTGGATCCCCAGCTCCCAAAAACAGACATTACCAGCAGCTTCACGTCATCCTCTCATCATCAGCATCCAAACCTCACCAGCCAAGCATTCCATCCATCACCACCTCAGTCTGGCTGCTTCCCATCTAAGCCCCTGGCTTCCCATTGCCCAGTAAACAGCCATCAACAGCAAGTATTCTTACATGTTCATCTCAGCCTCGGTCAGCATCATTCCCCGTCCCAGCTCATGTGAACTCCTTTATTTAGAAAACATTCCAAGCCACACCCTCAGGGGTTTGCCTCCAACAGCTAAACCCCTCCCACAAAGGATGTGGCCTCATCTCATTCACCCAGGATGTGAATGACCATATAAGGAAATACAATACAGGGACTACAATACAGGGACAATTGTTTTCCTTCAAAAGAACCAATCATAGATGTATACATTCAAACAGACTAAGCAGTGATTTCTAAACTGCTTTCAATGACAACGAACGATATAAAACTATGGCTCCGTGGGCCACAATATTTATACCGTTATGCTAAAGTTCCAGTGTACACAGAGATGTTTGCTTGAAGCTATCAATGTTGTCACTGGGAAGTGGCCAGTCTCCCGGTGAGGCACAAATTAACTTCCTTAAACCAGCAAACACATCTGCAGTGTCCATAGGAAGGTTTACGAAGCCAATGGTCTTCCGCCAACGTCTTTATGTGCGAATACGCGCCGATGAGCGCATTACAGCAAAACCGACACTGGGGGGCATCTGACAACATACATTAATAAAATTTTCCATGACATTGGAAATGATCGGGGAATCTGGGGATTGATCTGGGGATTGATCGGGGAATCTGGGGATTGATCAGGGAATCTGGGGATTGATCCAGGTAATCTGGGGATTGATTGTGGAATCTGGGGATTGATCGGGGAATCTGGGGATTGATTGTGGAATCTGGGGATTGATCGGGGAATCTGGGGATTGATCTGGGAATCTGGGGATTGATCAGGGAATCTGGGGATTGATCAGGGAATCTGGGGATTGATCAGGGAATCTGGGGATTGATCAGGGAATCTGGGGATTGATCCAGGTAATCTGGGGATTGATTGTGGAATCTGGGGATTGATCGGGGAATCTGGGGATTGATTGTGGAATCTGGGGATTGATCGGGGAATCTGGGGATTGATCGGGGAATCTGGGGATTGATCAGGGAATCTGGGGATTGATCAGGGAATCTGGGGATTGATCAGGGAATCTGGGGATTGATCGGGGAATCTGGGGATTGATCGGGGAATCTGGGGATTGATTGTGGAATCTGGGGATTGATTGGGGAATCTGGGGATTGATCTGGGAATCTGGGGATTGATTTGGGAATCTGGGGATTGATCGGGGAATCTGGGGATTGATCGGGGAATCTGGGGATTGATTGGGGAATCTGGGGATTGATCTGGGAATCTGGGGATTGATTTGGGAATCTGGGGATTGATCGGGGAATCTGGGGATTGATCGGGGAATCTGGGGATTGATCGGGGAATCTGGGGATTGATCAGGAAATCTGGGGATTGATCAGGGAATCTGGGGATTGATCAGGGAATCTGGGGATTGATCGGGGAATCTGGGGATTGATTAGGGAATCTGGGGATTGATTGGGGAATCTGGGGATTGATTTGGGAATCTGGGGATTGATCGGGGAATCTGGGGATTGATCAGGGAATCTGGGGATTGATCGGGGAATCTGGGGATTGATTTGGGAATCTGGGGATTGATCATGGAATCTGGGGATTGATCGGGGAATCTGGGGATTGATCATGGAATCTGGGAAATGATCGGGGAATCTGGGGATTGATCAGGGAATCTGGGGATTGATCGGGGAATCTGGGGATTGATCGGAGAATCTGGGGATTGATCGGGGAATCTGGGGATTGATCGGGGAATCTGGGGATTGATCAGGGAATCTGGGGATTGATCTGGGAATCTGGGGATTGATCGGGGAATCTGGGGATTGATCGGGGAATCTGGGGATTGATCGGGGAATCTGGGGATTGATCGGGGAATCTGGGGATTGATCGAGGAATCTGGGGATTGATCGGGGAATCTTGGGATTGATCCGGGTAATCTGGGGATTGATCAGGGAATCTGGGGATTGATCAGGGAATCTGGGGATTGATTGTGGAATCTGGGGATTGATCGGGGAATCTGGGGATTGATTGTGGAATCTGGGGATTGATCGGGGAATCTGGGGATTGATCGGGGAATCTGGGGATTGATCGGGGAATCTGGGGATTGATCAGGGAATCTGGGGATTGATCAGGGAATCTGGGGATTGATCAGGGAATCTGGGGATTGATCGGGGAATCTGGGGATTGATCGGGGAATCTGGGGATTGATTGTGGAATCTGGGGATTGATTGGGGAATCTGGGGATTGATCTGGGAATCTGGGGATTGATTTGGGAATCTGGGGATTGATCGGGGAATCTGGGGATTGATCGGGGAATCTGGGGATTGATCGGGGAATCTGGGGATTGATCAGGAAATCTGGGGATTGATCAGGGAATCTGGGGATTGATCAGGGAATCTGGGGATTGATCGGGGAATCTGGGGATTGATTAGGGAATCTGGGGATTGATTGGGGAATCTGGGGATTGATTTGGGAATCTGGGGATTGATCGGGGAATCTGGGGATTGATCAGGGAATCTGGGGATTGATCGGGGAATCTGGGGATTGATTTGGGAATCTGGGGATTGATCATGGAATCTGGGGATTGATCGGGGAATCTGGGGATTGATCATGGAATCTGGGAAATGATCGGGGAATCTGGGGATTGATCAGGGAATCTGGGGATTGATCGGGGAATCTGGGGATTGATCGGAGAATCTGGGGATTGATCGGGGAATCTGGGGATTGATCGGGGAATCTGGGGATTGATCAGGGAATCTGGGGATTGATCTGGGAATCTGGGGATTGATCGGGGAATCTGGGGATTGATCGGGGAATCTGGGGATTGATCGGGGAATCTGGGGATTGATCGGGGAATCTGGGGATTGATCGAGGAATCTGGGGATTGATCGGGGAATCTTGGGATTGATTGTGGAATCTGGGGATTGATCAGGGAATCTGGGGATTGATTGTGGAATCTGGGGATTGATTGGGGAATCTGGGGATTGATCAGGGAATCTGGGGATTGATTGTGGAATCTGGGGATTGATCAGGGAATCTGGGGATTGATTGGGGAATCTGGGGATTGATCAGGGAATCTGGGGATTGATCGGGGAATCTGGGGATTGATCGGGGAATCTGGGGATTGATTGTGGAATTTGGGGATTGATCCGGGTAATCTGGGGATTGATCGGGGAATCTGGGGATTGATCAGGGAATCTGGGGATTGATCGGAGAATCTGGGGATTGATCGGGGAATCTGGGGATTGATCGGGGAATCTGGGGATTGATCGGGGAATCTGGGGATTGATCGGGGAATCTGGGGATTGATCAGGGAATCTGGGGATTGATCTGGGAATCTGGGGATTGATCGGGGAATCTGGGGATTGATCGGGGAATCTGGGGATTGATTGTGGAATCTGGGGATTGATCGGGGAATCTGGGGATTGATCGGGGAATCTGGGGATTGATCAGGGAATCTGGGGATTGATTGTGGAATCTGGGGATTGATTGTGGAATCTGGGGATTGATCGGGGAATCTGGGGATTGATCGGAGAATCTGGGGATTGATCGGGGAATCTGGGGATTGATCGGGGAATCTGGGGATTGATCGGGGAATCTGGGGATTGATTGTGGAATCTGGGGATTGATCGGGGAATCTGGGGATTGATCGGGGAATCTGGGGATTGATCAGGGAATCTGGGAAGGTGTTTTCCGCTTATCCCGTCTCTCTGCCGTCATTTCACCTGGATGGCGAAGCTCGGCTCGTCGGGGTCGCTGTGTCGCAGGAGGTCGTAGGTGGATGTTCCCGGGTAATAATAATAAACGCCATCGAAGGTTTCATAGTGATATTGTCCCCACGTTCGGCAAATGTTCTCTCTGTCAGCTCCGGTGTTGTAGACTGCGGGATGAGAAGACATTAGGAACAGATGAGGAGGACAAGCCACACACATGACGATTGGATGAGATTCTCAGTCACACAAATACCTATCTGACAACGCGATCCCGAGGCGTTATACCGGCCGCAGTCACAGAACTTCTTCTGGACACATTCCCCACCATTGAAGCATGGAAGCAGCTCTGTGGAGACAGAGGACACAGAGATGAGGGGACCCTGGACATGTGGGGACACCAGAGACATGAGGGGACACCAGAGACATGAGGGGACACCAGACATGAGGGGACACCAGAGACATGAGGGGACACCAGAGACATGAGGGGACACCAGAGACATGAGAGGACACCAGACATGAGGGGACACCAGACATGGGGGGATATCAGACATGAGGGGATATCAGACATGAGGGGACACCAGACATGAGGGGACACCAGACATGAGGGGACACCAGACATGAGGGGACACCAGACATGTGGGGACACCAGACATGAGGGGACACCAGACATGAGGGGACACCAGACATGAGGGGACACCAGACATGAGGGGACACCAGACATGAGGGGATACCAGACATGAGGGGACACCAGACATGAGGGGACACCAGACATGAGGGGACACCAGACATGAGGGGACACCAGACATGAGGGGACACCAGACATGAGGGGACACCAGACATGAGGGGACACCAGACATGGGGGGATACCAGACATGAGGGGACACCAGACATGAGGGGACACCAGACATGGGGGGATATCAGGATATCAGACATGAGGGGACACCAGACATGAGGGGACACCAGACATGAGGGGACACCAGACATGAGGGGACACCAGACATGGGGGGATATCAGACATGGGGGGATATCAGACATGAGGGGACACCAGACATGAGGGGACACATGGAGACACTGGACATGAGAGCATAAGGTGACAATGGACATGAGGGGACACAGAACAGAAACATGAGGGGGAACTCCACCACTGGGTTCCCTCTGTTTTTAGCAAAAGATCCACCTCAGAAAAACTGTGTAGAGTTCATGCCAGGGGGCCACATTCCTGCTACTGAGGGTCACACTAACCTCTTCCTTTAAAGTTATACTAATTATAAACTAGGAATAGAACCTTCTCCATATTTGCTTTATATTAGATGATTGAAGTCTGAGAACACCTGGCAGGTGCAGCGCGGTTCCTCAGATGTGGGAGGAGCTGCGGGAATGGGGGTCATAAATGGTGAAGTGACCCGGAAAGCCGCCCTCGTCTCCCGGGAATGGGGGTCATAAATGGTGAAGTGACCCGGAAAGCCGCCCTCGTCTCCCGGGAATGGGGGTCATAAATGGTGAAGTGACCCGGAAAGCCGCCCTCGTCTCCCGGGAATGGGGGTCATAAATGGTGAAGTGACCCGGAAAGCCGCCCTCGTCTCCCGGGAATGGGGGTCAGAGGTCTGTGAATTGAACCTTTGAAAAGGCGACTTTCATTAGGGAGGAATTGGCAGCAGACGTATCATGTGACTCATTTTATGATGATGGTGCTCAGTGACATTTCCAGAGATGACCCCTCATGTATTTTATCTCCACTTTAATAAAGGGCGCTGCCTATCCAAAAACTGTACCAGACTGGGAGGGGGAGGGGAAGAGGACCTGTCTTGTAGCAAGAGACAACCTCATCAGACTCCCCTCTTGTTCTCGGCATTCCTGGGCCTGTTGGTGGGGGGGGGGGCAATCTCTGGGCAGAAGATGCCTCCAATTTATCTTACCACACTTCACCCGCGGTGCTTTCCTCTCCGCCGCCGCCACTCTGTACACTTCTGATTCCTGGAAAGAGAAGAGAGATCATTAGACTTTTCTCCATCTAATCAGCAAGATCTGCAAAATTCTTCCTTCTCCGCTGACTGCTAGAGGAAGGAGGCCATCAGCAACCGCCAGAGGACAGGCCCCCGGGTGAGCCGCCAGAGGACAGGCCCCCGGGTGAGCCGCCAGAGGACAGGCCCCCGGGTGAGCCGCCAGAGGACAGGCCCCGGGTGAGCCGGAAGAGGACAGGCCCCCGGGTGAGCCGCCAGAGGACAGGCCCCCGGGTGAGCCGGAAGAGGACAGGCCCCGGGTGAGCCGGAAGAGGACAGGCCCCGGGTGAGCCGGAAGAGGACAGGCCCCCGGGTGAGCCGGAAGAGGACAGGCCCCCGGGTGAGCCGGAAGAGGACAGGCCCCCGGGTGAGCCGGAAGAGGACAGGCCCCCGGGTGAGCCGGAAGAGGACAGGCCCCCGGGTGAGCCGCCAGAGGAGAGACCCCCGGGTGAGCCGCCAGAGGAGAGGCCCCCGGGTGAGCCGCCAGAGGACAGGCCCCCGGGTGAGCCGGAAGAGGAGAGGCCCCCGGGTGAGCCGCCAGAGGAGAGGCCCCCGGGTGAGCCGCCAGAGGACAGGCCCCCGGGTGAGCCGGAAGAGGACAGGCCCCGGGTGAGCCGGAAGAGGAGAGGCCCCCGGGTGAGCCGGAAGAGGAGAGGTCCCCGGGTGAGCAGCCAGAGGACAGGCCCCCGGTGAGCCGCCAGAGGACAGGCCCCCGGGTGAGCCGGAAGAGGACAGGCCCCCGGGTGAGCCGGAAGAGGACAGGCCCCCCGGTGAGCCGCCAGAGGACAGGCCCCCGGGTGAGCCGGAAGAGGAGAGGCCCCCGGGTGAGCCGGAAGAGGAGAGGTCCCCGGGTGAGCCAGGAGAGGTCCCCGGGTGAGCAGCCAGAGGACAGGCCCCCGGGTGAGCCGCCAGAGGACAGGCCCCCGGGTGAGCCGGAAGAGGACAGGCCCCTGGGCGAGCCGGAAGAGGACAGGCCCCCGGGTGAGCCGCCAGAGGACAGGCCCCCGGTTGAGCCGGAAGAGGACAGGCCCCCGGGTGAGCCGGAAGAGGACAGGCCCCGGGTGAGCCGGAAGAGGAGAGGCCCCCGGGTGAGCCGGAAGAGGACAGGCCCCCGGGTGAGCCGGAAGAGGACAGGCCCCGGGTGAGCCGCCAGAGGACCGGCCCCCGGGTGAGCCGGAAGAGGACAGGCCCCGGGTGAGCCGAAAGAGTACAGGCCCCCGGGTGAGCAGCCAGAGGACAGGCCCCCGGGTGAGCCGGAAGAGGACAGGCCCCGGGTGAGCCGGAAGAGGACAGGCCCCGGGTGAGCCGGAAGAGGACAGGCCCCCGGGTGAGCCGGAAGAGGACAGGCCCCCGGGTGAGCCGGAAGAGGACAGGCCCCCGGGTGAGCCGGAAGAGGACAGGCCCCCAGGGGTGGGCAGGAAGAGGACAGGCCCCCGGGTGAGCCGAAAGAGGACAGGCCCCCGGGTGAGCCGCCAGAGAACAGGCCCCCGGGTGAGCAGCCAGAGGACAGGCCCCCGGGTGAGCCGGAAGAGGACAGGCCCCCGGGTGAGCCGGAAGAGGACAGGCCCCCGGGTGAGCCGGAAGAGGACAGGCCCCCGGGTGAGCCGGAAGAGGACAGGCCCCCGGGTGAGCCGGAAGAGGTCAGGCCCCCAGGGGGGGGCAGGAAGAGGACAGGCCCCCGGGTGAGCCGAAAGAGGACAGGCCCCCGGGTGAGCCGCCAGAGGACAGGCCCCCGGGTGAGCCGGAAGAGGAGAGGCCCCCGGGTGAGCCGCCAGAGGACAGGCCCCCGGGTGAGCCGGAAGAGGACAGGCCCCCGGGTGAGCCGGAAGAGGACAGGCCCCCGGTTGAGCCGCCAGAGGACAGGCCCCCGGGTGAGCCGGAAGAGGACAGGCCCCCGGGTGAGCCGGAAGAGGACAGGCCCCCGGTTGAGCCGCCAGAGGACAGGCCCCCGGGTGAGCCGGAAGAGGACAGGCCCCCGGGTGAGCCGAAAGAGGACAGGCCCCCGGGTGAGCCGGAAGAGGACAGGCCCCCTGGTGAGCCGCCAGAGGACAGGCCCCCGGTTGAGCCGGAAGAGGACAGGCCCCGGGTGAGCCGGAAGAGGACAGGCCCCCGGGTGAGCCGGAAGAGGACAGGCCCCCGGGTGAGCCGGAAGAGGACAGGCCCCGGGTGAGCCGGAAGAGGAGAGGCCCCCGGGTGAGCCGCCAGAGGACAGGCCCCCGGGTGAGCCGGAAGAGGACAGGCCCCCGGGTGAGCCGGAAGAGGACAGGCCCCCGGGTGAGCCGGAAGAGGACAGGCCCCCGGGTGAGCCGGAAGAGGAGAGGCCCCCGGGTGAGCCGGAAGAGGACATGCCCCCGGGTGAGCCGGAAGAGGACAGGCCCCGGGTGAGCCGCCAGAGGACAGGCCCCCGGGTGAGCCGGAAGAGGACAGGCCCCCGGGTGAGCCGGAAGAGGACAGGCCCCGGGTGAGCCGGAAGAGGACAGGCCCCCGGTGAGCCGCCAGAGGACAGGCCCCCGGGTGAGCCGGAAGAGGACAGGCCCCCGGGTGAGCCGAAAGAGAACAGGCCCCCGGGTGAGCAGCCAGAGGACAGGCCCCCGGGTGAGCCGGAAGAGGACAGGCCCCCGGGTGAGCCGGAAGAGGACAGGCCCCCGGGTGAGCCGGAAGAGGACAGGCCCCCGGGTGAGCCGGAAGAGGACAGGCCCCCGGGTGAGCCGGAAGAGGACAGGCCCCCGGGTGAGCCGGAAGAGGACAGGCCCCCAGGGGGGGGCAGGAAGAGGACAGGCCCCCGGGTGAGCCGAAAGAGGACAGGCCCCCGGGTGAGCCGCCAGAGAACAGGCCCCCGGGTGAGCAGCCAGAGGACAGGCCCCCGGGTGAGCCGGAAGAGGACAGGCCCCCGGGTGAGCCGGAAGAGGACAGGCCCCCGGGTGAGCCGGAAGAGGACAGGCCCCCGGGTGAGCCGGAAGAGGACAGGCCCCCGGGTGAGCCGGAAGAGGACAGGCCCCCGGGTGAGCCGGAAGAGGACAGGCCCCCAGGGGGGGGCAGGAAGAGGACAGGCCCCCGGGTGAGCCGAAAGAGGACAGGCCCCCGGGTGAGCCGCCAGAGGACAGGCCCCCGGGTGAGCCGGAAGAGGACAGGCCCCCGGGTGAGCCGGAAGAGGACAGGCCCCCGGGTGAGCCGCCAGAGGACAGGCCCCCGGGTGAGCCGGAAGAGGACAGGCCCCGGGTGAGCCGGAAGAGGACAGGCCCCCGGTTGAGCCGCCAGAGGACAGGCCCCCGGGTGAGCCGGAAGAGGACAGGCCCCCGGGTGAGCCGGAAGAGGACAGGCCCCCGGTTGAGCCGGAAGAGGACAGGCCCCCGGGTGAGCCGCCAGAGGACAGGCCCCCGGGTGAGCCGGAAGAGGACAGGCCCCGGGTGAGCCGGAAGAGGACAGGCCCCCGGGTGAGCCGGAAGAGGACAGGCCCCCGGGTGAGCCGGAAGAGGACAGGCCCCCGGGTGAGCCGAAAGAGGACAGGCCCCCGGGTGAGCCGGAAGAGGACAGGCCCCCGGGTGAGCCGCCAGAGGACAGGCCCCCGGGTGAGCCGGAAGAGGACAGGCCCCCGGGTGAGCCGGAAGAGGACAGGCCCCCGGTTGAGCCGCCAGAGGACAGGCCCCCGGGTGAGCCGGAAGAGGACAGGCCCCCGGGTGAGCCGGAAGAGGACAGGCCCCCGGGTGAGCCGAAAGAGGACAGGCCCCCGGGTGAGCCGGAAGAGGACAGGCCCCCAGGTGAGCCGCCAGAGGACAGGCCCCCGGTTGAGCCGCCAGAGGACAGGCCCCCGGGTGAGCCGGAAGAGGACAGGCCCCCGGGTGAGATGGCAGAGAGGCCCCCGGGTGAGATGGCAGAGAGGCCCCCGGGTAGGGTCCCTTTAAACCCGAACACATATTAATTACGCAGGTTCTGTGGCTGATTAAGGTAGTAATCTCTCTTGCCGGCAGAAGACAGGCCTCTGGGCGAGCTGGAAATTCCATAACATCACAGCCTGGCAGGGCTGTACACCGGGGCAGCATAGGGGGCAGCATAGGGGGCAGTATAGGGGGCAGTATAGGGGGCAGCATAGGGGGCAGTATAGGGGGCAGCAGAGGGGGCAGTATAGGGGGCAATATAGGGGGCAGCATAGGGGGCAATATAGGGGGCAGTAAACATGCAACTTCAATTCAGGCTGCAGAGAAAACACTATTTATTTGTTTTTAATAATCAAAACAAACTCCCGTATGCATCCATCCACTCCCCCATCCATCCATCCACTCCTCCATCCATCCATCCACTCCTCCATCCATCCATCCATCCACTCCTCCATCCATCCATCCATCCACTCCTCCATCCATCCATGTCACCATCCATCCATCCATCCACTCCCCCATCCATCCACTCTCCCATCCATCCACTCCTCCATCCATCCATCCATCCACTCCTCCATCCATCCATCCATCCACTCCTCCATCCATCCATGTCTCCATCCATCCATCCATCCATCCATCCACTCCCCCATCCATCCACTCCCCCATCCATCCACTCTCCCATCCATCCATCCATCCACTCCTCCATCCATCCATCCATCCACGTCTCCATCCATCCATCCATCCATCCATTCCATCCATCCATCCACTCCCCCATCCATCCACTCCCCCATCCATCCACTCCTCCATCCATCCATTCACTTCCCCATCCATCCATACATTTCTCCATCCATCCACTCCACCACCCATCCACTCCCCCATCCATCCATCCACTCCTCCATCCATCCATTCACTTCCCCATCCATCCATACATTTCTCCATCCATCCACTCCACCACCCATCCACTCCCCCATCCATCCATCCACTCCTCCATCCAACCACTCCTCTATCCATCCACTCCTCCATCCACCCATGTCTTCATCCATCCATCCACTCCCCCATCCATCCACTCCTCCATCCATCCATCCATCCACTCCTCCATCCATCCATCCATCCACTCCCCCATCCATCCACTCCCCCATCCATCCACTCCTCCATCCATCCATCCATCCATCCACTCCATCCATCCATCCACTCCTCCATCCATCCATCCACTCCTCCATCTATCCATCCACTCCCTCATCCATCCACTCCCTCATCCATCCACTCCCCCATCCATCCATCCACTCCCCCATCCATCCACTCCCTCATCCATCCACTCCCCCATCCATCCACTCCCCCATCCATCCATCTCCTCCATCCATCCATCCATCCACTCCTCCATCCAATCCATCCATCCATCCCTCCATCCATCCACTCCCTCATCCATCCACTCCCCCATCCATCCACTCCTCCATCCATCCACTCCTCCATCCATCCACGTCTCCATCCATCCACTCCCCCATCCATCCACTCCCTCATCCATCCACTCCCCCATCCATCCACTCCCCCATCCATCCACTCCTCCATCCATCCATCCATCCATCCACTCCTCCATCCATCCATCCACTCCTCCATCTATCCATCCACTCCCTCATCCATCCACTCCCTCATCCATCCACTCCCCCATCCATCCACTCCCCCATCCATCCACTCCCTCCATCCATCCACTCCCCCATCCATCCACTCCTCCATCCATCCATCCACTCCCCCATCCATCCATCCCTCCACTCCTCCATCCATCCCTCCACTCCTCCATCCATCCACTCCCCCATCCATCCACTCCCCCATCCATCCACTCCCCCATCCATCCATCCATCCACTCCTCCATCCATCCATGTCTCCATCCATCCATCCACTCCTCCATCCATCCATCCACTCCCCCATCCATCCATCCACTCCCCCATCCATCCACTCCTCCATCCATCCACTCCCCCATCCATCCACTCACCCATCCATCCACTCCTCCATCCATGTCTCCATCCATCCATCCACTCACCCATCCATCCATCCACTCCACCCATCCATCCATCCACTCCTCCATCCCATCCATCCACTCACCCATCCATCCACTCCTCCATCCATCCATGTCTCCATCCATCCATCCACTCCTCCATCCATCCCATCCACTCACCCATCCATCCACTCCTCCATCCATCCATGTCTCCATCCATCCATCCACTCCCCATCCATCCATCCACTCCTCCATCCATCCACTCCCCCATCCATCCACTCCTCCATCCACTCCCCCATCCATCCATCCACTCCTCCATCCATCCATCCACTCCCCCATCCATCCATCCACTCCTCCATCCATCCATCCACTCCTCCATCCATCCACTCCTCCATCCACTCCCCCATCCATCCATCCATCCATCCACTCCCCCATCCATCCACTCCCCCATCCATCCATCCACTCCTCCATCCATCCACTCCTCCATCCATCCACTTCCCCATCCATCCATGTCTCCATCCATCCACTCCCCCATCCATCCATTCCTCCATCCATCCCTCCACTCCCCCATCCATCCATGTCTCCATCCATCCACTCCCCCATCCATCCATGTCTCCATCCATCCACTCCCCCATCCATCCACTCCTCCATCCATCCACTCCTCCATCCATCCATCCACTCCTCCATCCATCCATCCACTCCTCCATCCATCCACTCCCCCCATCCATCCACTCTCCCATCCATCCATCCATGTCTCCATCCATCCACTCCCCATCCATCCATGTCTCCATCCTTCCACTCCCCCATCCATCCACTCCTCCATCCATGTCTCCATCCATCCACTCCCCATCCATCCATGTCTCCATCCATCCACTCCCCATCCATCCACTCCTCCATCCATCCATCCACTCCCCCATCCATCCATCCATGTCTCCATCCATCCACTCCCCCATCCATCCATGTCTCCATCCATCCACTCCCCCATCCATCCACTCCCCCATCCATCCATGTCTCCATCCATCCACTCCCCCATCCATGTCTCCATCCATCCACTCCCCCATCCATCCCTCCACTCCCCATCCATCCACTCCCCCATCCATCCATGTTTTCATCCATCCACTCCCCCATCCATCCATGTCTCCATCCATCCACTCCCCCATACATCCATCCACTACCCCATCCATCCATGTCTCCATCCATCCATCCATGTCTCCATCCATCCACTCCCCCATCCATCCATCCACTCCCCCATCCATCCATCCATATCTCTATCCATCCATCCACTCCCCCATCCATCCATCCACTCCCCTATCAATCCATGTCTCCATCAATCCATCCATCCACTCCCCCATCCATCCATCCACTCCCCTATCAATCCATGTCTCCATCAATCCATCCATCCACTCCCCCATCCATCCATCCACTCGCCCATCCATCCATGTCTCCATCCACTCCCCCATCCATCCATGTCTCCATCCATCCATCCATCCTTCCACTCCCCCATCCATCCACTCGCCAATCCATCCACTCCCCATCCATCCATGTCTCCATCCATCCTTCCACTTTCCCATCCATCCATCCATCGATCCTTCCACTGCCCCATCCATCCATGTCTCCATCCATCCTTCCACTTTCCCATCCATCCATCCATCGATCCTTCCACTCCCCCATCCATCCATGCCTGTTTCCATCTATCTATCCATCCATGTCTCCATCCATCTAATTCCCTGTACACACGATAGGATTTTCCGACGGGAAATGTTCGATGGGAGTTTGTTGTCGGAAATCCGTGTGTACGGGGCAGTAGGCTCCATCAGACATTTTCCATCGGAATTTCCGTCACACAAACATTTGAGATCTGGTTCTCAAATTTTCCAACAACAAAATCCGTTGTCGTAAATTCCGATCGTGTGTAGACAATTCCGACGCACAAAGTTCCACGAATGCTCGGAATCAAGCAGAAGAGGATATTGAACTTCATTTTTCTCGGCTCTTCGTACGTCTTGTACGTCACCGCGTTCTTGGTGTTCGAAATTTCCGACAAGGTTTGTGTGACCGTGTGTGTGCAAGACAAGTTTGAGCCAACATCCATCAGAAAAAATCCCATGGATTTTGTTGTCGGAATGTCCGATCGTGTGTCCGCGGCATAAGTCTCCTGTGATGGGAGTTTCAACACAACAAGAACGGAAGTACAATGTAACCCCCAATGGGTGAGCGTCCAGGGTGACCTTTGAACCCAGTCAGGAAAGGGCATTGGTGGTACACCATAGAACTGTATAGGCCGTGTGTGTGTGTGTGGGGGGGGCCAGCGGCAGGTCACAATTATTCTGCACTTAGGGAGCAGCGGATCCACTTACAGACATGGGAGGAATATTTGGGCGCTGCTCCAGGGTCATTCATAGAGATAAACCATTTCAGAGATAAGAAATGTCAACAAGCTATGTTCTCCAAACTTTGCCAGCAGGAGCCATAGAGGAGGATGAAAGGCTTGCCGGAGGGAAGATGGCAGAGCGCAGCACGCTGGCACCTTGCCCGACTCTAATTGAAAAAGAACTTTCTCCTTTGTTAGACTGCAAACAGATCCAGAGAGTGTCCCCGGGAGGAGAGGATCCGAGTACAGCCCCTGGGGTCATCCCTTTCTTCGACATTATTCCCGGGGAAGGAGAACGATTAGAAACACTGCGGAGCACAACAAACACCCCCCTGCTGGGAGTACTCCCATTTCTATAGTGCCACCAACACCTACAATCCAACACCTACCAACAAACACCTACCAACAAACACCCACCAACAAACACCCACCAACCAACACCCACCAACCAACACCCACCATCCAACACCCACCATCCAACACCCACCATCCAACACCCACCATCCAACACCCACCATCCACAACCCACCCCAACACCCACCATCCAACACCCACCATCCAACACCCACCATCCAACACCCACCATCCAACACCCACCAACCAACACCCACCATCCAACACCCACCAACCAACACCCACCATCCAACACCCACCATCCAACACCCACCATCCAACACCCACCAACCAACACCCACCATCCAACACCCACCACCACACAACCACCCCAACCACAAAACCAAAACCCCCACCCACCAACCCAAACCCCAACCCAACACACCCACCCCCCCAACCCCCAACCAAACACCCACCAACACAAAAACACCACAACCACCACCCAAAACCCACAAACCCCCCCCCACAACCCACCCCACACCACCAAAAACCACACACCCCCACAAACACCAACCAAACCCCAACACCCACCACCCCAACCACCACAAACCACCCAACAAACCACCCCCCACAAAACCCCACACACCCACCACCCCAACACCCCAACAAAACAACAACCACCAAAAACCAAACAACACCCACCACCACAACACCCCAAACAAACAACCACCACAACAAACACCAACCACCAACCCCCCCAACCCCCCACACCCAAAACCAAACACCCCCAACACCCCAACCCCCACCAACCCAACACCCAACCCACAAACACACACCACAACACCCACCCCCACCCCAACCCCCACCCCACACACCCCACACACCACACACCCCACCCCCCACCACAAACCCACACACCAACCACCACCCCAACACCCCCACATTCCAACCCCCAAACAATAAACACCTACCATCCACACCAACCAACCCCCACCCCACCACCTACCAAAACCACCACCCCACCCACACACCCCCCAAACAAACCCCCCAACAAACCACAAAACCCCCCACCAACCACCCTACACAATCAACACCCACACCCACACCACCCACACCCAACAAAACCCCCCCAACCACCCCATCCAACACCCCCCAACAAACCAAACCCAACCCCCAAAACACCCCACCACACCCCCACACAACACACCCACCAAACCACAAACCCAACCAACACCCACAACCCCCCACTCACCAAACCCCCACCAACCCAACACCCCACACACAACACCACCCCCCCCACCAAACCCCCCAACCCAAACACCCACCCAAAAAACACCCACCACCACACCAACCACCCCACACCCCCCAACACCAACCCCCCCCCCCAACACCCCCCCAAAAAACACCCAAACCAACAACCCAAACCCCACCCCACCACAACCCCCCCCAAAACCCCCCAACAACCCACCAACACCACCACCCCCACCCCACCCACAACCCCACACCCCCCACAAACAAACCAACCACCACCCCCCAACACCAACCCCACCCACAACAACCCACCACCCCCCAACAACACCCACACCAAACCCCCCACCATACCCCCCACCCACAACCACACACCACAACCACACCCACCCCCCCAACACCCACCAACCCCAACCCCCCCCACACCACCCACCAAAACCCCCCCCCCACCCCCCCCCAACCCACCCACCAACCAACCACCCCAACCAAACCCCACCCCTGACCCACCACCCACCAACCCCACAAAACCCAACCCCACACACCCCCCCCAACAAAACCCCAACAACACCCACCAACCAAACAACCCCCCAACAAACACAACCAACACCCAAACACCCAACCAACACCAACAACAACCCAACCACCAACCCACCAACCCCCACACAACCCCAACCCCCCACCCCCCAACCCAAACACCCCCCACCCACCCACCCCACCAACCCCCAACAACCAACACCCCACCCCAACACACCACAACCAACCAACCCCACCACCAACACCCACCCCCCCCCAACACCCACCCACAAACCCCAAACCAAAACCCAACCACCCCAACACCAACCCCACCCCACACCCCACCAACACCCCACCACCCCCAACAACACCCACCAACCCACCACCCACAACACCACCAACACCCACCCACCCACACCAACCCCAACAACACTCACCCCACAACACACCCAAACCACCACCCAATCACCCCCACCAACAAACCACACCCCCCACACCACCCCCCCCACCCACCCCCCCCCCCACCCACCAACAAACCCCCACCAACCCCAAACCCCCCAACCCCCACCAACCAACACCCCCCACCCCCCCCCCACCCACCCCCCACCCACCAACACCACACCCCACACCAACACCCCCAACCAACCCACCACACAACACCCCCCACCCACCACCCCCACAAAACCCCCACCCCCAAACCCACACCCCCAACCAAAAACACACCAAAACACACCACCCCACCCCCCAACCCCACCACCCCACCACACCCCACCAACCCCCCAATCCCCCCCACCCCAAACCACCCCCACCCAACCCACCACACCCCCCAACCCCCCCCACCCAACCCCACACCCCCCACAACCACACCCACCCCAACCCCAACCACCCCCCCCCAAAACCCCCCCCCCACACCCACCAACAACCCCCAAACCCCCCCACACCCCCAAACCCCCCCCCACCACACAACCCAACCACCCCACCACACACCACACACCCAACCAAAACCCACAACCAACACCAAAAACAACCCCCAACACACCCAAAACCCCAAACCCAAAAAACACCCCCCCCCACCCCACCCCAACCCCCACACACCCCAACCCACACAACCACACCCCCCCAACCCAACCAACACAACCCCACACCCACCAACCCACAACCCCAACCCAACCCCCCCCCACAACACCCCCCCCCCACCCCAACCCACCCCAACCCAAAACCCCCCCCACCCCACACCCCCCCAAAACAACACCAAACCCCCCCCACCCCACCCCAACACAAACACCACAACCCCCCCCCCACACACCCCCAAACACACCAC